>VZTL01025396.1:25539-47688 GCA_013400535.1 Scopus umbretta | reverse complement strand
ATCCAAGCGTCAGGCTGTGGTGCATGTATCAACCGAGTTCAGTTTAGATTCCAGCCTATTTAGAATGTGCTCCTTTTACTAAGCTCCTTAGCAGAATTCAGTGATGTTTCTTTGCACTACATCAGCAGCTGGGCTCCTTCTTGAGATCCCTTTCTCCACTGGGGTTGCCCATGCTGTGCTAGCTTTCAGATGTGGAGGCAGGTGTCAGATATAGTAGTAACTGCCTTAGGCTTACTGGGACACATACAAGAAACCTCCTCTCCCTGCTTCCTAAGAAATAGCCTGTGACAAAATAGAGATGATACGCTGCTTTAGAAGAGTATGGTGCATCTCTTGTATGCCTAAACAGGCATACAAACATTTTCCTTTTCTTGCCTGTAGCTGACTCTTCAGCATTTGCAGTTCAATTTTTATGGCCTTCTTGAAAAGGCACTATTGTTACTTCAGAAGAAAGTTTTTGCTTCCCTCTGCAGCAACATGCATTGTGAATAAGACACTCAAACAGGCACCACCTTCAGTGTTCTTCTTTGCAAGCTGTGCCATCAGATACTGAATATACTTCCTCGTTCTCTTCTGTTCAAAGCAAGTTAGTTGCTTTGTAGCTGCTTTAGACTGTGTGATGGATTATTGCTTCTGTTTTCCTTTGGCTTAAAAGAACAGTATGCAAACTGGGAAAACTAACAGAAAGTGCCTGATAATGGCTTGATATCTGTATTAGCGGCGTTGCCTCCAGCCTTAGCTTTGTAACCCTCCTCTCTGTTGTAACTGATAAGAATGAAACTTGGCAAGCTACCAAGAACTGGTGTTCCAGTCAGCTGCTAGCATAATAGTGAAAAAGGTGAGTCTTCATTGGCTTATTTGGTACTCTGCCACTGGATGCTCCCATTGATCATCCTTTTCAGGACTGCACATCACAGTCTGTAGGTTCACTGCTGTGTATATATACGTAAGTCAAAGCAGCCACAGGTGCCTTATAGCACTAGTGCAGCAGCTTCCAGTAATGTGACAGATTGTAAAGGTGCTTCGATTTTTGAGGGGAGAAAGTTGTTGATGAATTGAGTGAATCTTTCCTTAGACCTTCTAATTAATAGAACTTTCCTTTAAAAATCAATATACACCTTCCCTTAAAATATCCAGTACTTCATTTCTGTGTGCATTCTGTATGTTGTGTGAAGCTCAAATGCATGTAAAAAAACATAATAGAGAAAACACTTTTAATAGTACTACTATACAGAGTGAAGGGAACTTACAGAAGCTTTTCTTACAGTAGTAATATCTAAAAGGACATAGAGATGACAAGTTTGCAAGCAGGAAAAGAAACTACTTGTTTCCCATTTCAGGGACAGGAAAATGAGCTGAGACCTGGAGCTATGTGGGGGCTACTGTTAATACACAAAAAAAAAATCTTACATAATGGTTCAAAATGGTGCAGAGATGGTAGCTTTTCAGTAGGTGTTCATTGTATGAACAGCTGGGATAGCTTGCACTTGGTCATGCGTCAGTATGTGTGAACAGCTGCTCAAAACTGGTGTTCTAGTAGCACTGCCTAAGAAAAAGTATCCTGAACTCACAAAGTATTATTCACACTTGACTTGGGCATATATTTTAATAAACGCTTAGGACTTGTTGTGCCATGTATGGTAAACAAATTTCCCCTAGTAATTCAATGGGTTAGCACAGTAAGTTCTGTTCTGGATAGTATCCTTTCAGAATAACTTTCCTGGGCCTTTTCTGCTAATCTGTATGTTGAGAAGGCCACGGAGTTTGAACAAGGCTTTTTAGCCATGTGTATTTCATGCTGTTAATACTAGGGTAAATTAGGACACATAAGGTGTCCTATGAGGCAACTGCTAATTCTCCAGCAAAGATTAGACCAAGGAGAACCATTTTAGAGTGGTGACGTTACCTTTTCATAGTGCTGCACTGGTAGTCTTCTGCAGATGAATCCTAGTCTTCTGCAGATGAATCCTATTCAACCTAAATAGTTTGATTATTCACACTCTTTCCACAAGAGTCAGGTGGATGCATTTGAGCAGACAGTCTCAGTTATAAAACTAAGAACTTAAAGAGCTAATGGAAAGGTGGAGTTCACAAAACCACTGAGCTCTTTAGGTATAAATTACCTATCTAAGTAAATACAAATTTACAGTAGCAGTAATTGGAAAACATTTCCGCAGATGAAGGAGCCGATCACTGATATGAGGATATCTGACATAATGGATGTCTACGAGCAGAAGCTGTCGGCTTTAGCAGTGAGTACCACCTAATGTGTATAGGTACACTGCTGTCTGTACATTCAGAAAATGTTAGTCAAAAATGTTCTTCCTCTGTACAGTCTAAAGAAGCTAGGCTGCAAGACCTTCTGGAAGCAAAGGCACTAGCTCTGTCTCAGGCTGACAGGCTGATTGCTCAGTACCGATGTCAGAGAGCCCAGGCTGAGTCCGAGGTGAGTAGGAGGAGCCTCCTTCTGGGACTCTGGGGTAGGGCTGAGTAATAATTGTCTGGGTAGCTTTAACTGTGATTGCATGTGTGGAAACTCTATACGCCTTAGCTGTAAGTTATGCTTGCGAGTTAGGGCAGTCTTAATTTTCATCATAAACATCCCATTTTCCTCTGGATTGTTCTTTGGAACAGTTTTCTTTAATGTCCTTTCCCCTGTAGGAAATCAACAAAACTAACCTGCTGTACTGATTATTGTTTGTTAACCATTGGTGTTAATTTAATGGTAGGAATCCTGAAAATGAATAAAGCCACTTACTAGAATTCTATATATAGAATTTGCTGCTATATGAAGAACGGTTTCCTGTTTGTGTCTTTTAATCACTTGTCAAAGATGAACTTTCAAATAAAGCTTGCTTCCGCGGGGTATGATTTGAGGTGTGCATTAAAACTTGATAATTTCTATTCCTTAAAGGCTATGATAAAGATTGGGCTGCAGATTACTAAATCCATAGCTAGAATGTATCATCTTTTACTTTATTCTTCCATCTTCCCTCATACTGTCTATAAAGGGAGCTAAAGGAATTTGGTGAACAAATTAATTTGTAGCTAATATTAGGTGAGAGAAGTCCTTAATGTAGCTGATGGCATTTTAGTGTTAGATCTGTGGCCTCAAATATGCCTATTAAAGTGACTTGTGAAACAGAATTGCTTGTAATTGTGGGGCTTTTTTTGGTCGGGTGTGTCTTTCCGCTCAAAGGCAAGAACTCTTGCTGCAATGTTGAAGGATGCAGAACGAAAAAATGAAGAACTTAATGATTTGCTGAAAGATCAGCAGGTAGAATCTGAAAGAGCACAGACTGATATTGAACAGCTCTTTCAACACAACAAGAAATTACAAACAGTTGCTGAAGAACATGAAATACTGAAAAAATCCTCTGTCGATCTTCTTCAGAGGTAAGGTGCATAAGATCTCTAAGCAAATAATTTGTATTAAAAGAGCAATGAGGCCCTTTACCAGGCGAAGCACATTAGAAGGCCAGCATCATATGCTACTTCATGTTTTTAAGTGAAGAAAGAAAAAAAAAAATAAAATTAAGTCTTCTATATTCTTGTCAGTGAGGTTAACTTAAATCATTCAAGAAGTGAGTATGTTAAATGGAGAGAGAACTGAAGTTGTAGATGTTGAAGGTTCAGTTCAGGAAATAGCATGAACTTTGTAGAAAAGGGAACATTGTTCTCTAAGAAACAGAAATAGCAATGCTTAGTTTCTATATTAGTAGTATACCATACTCTCAGCTTCTTTGTTATTGTATGCTGTCTTGATGACGTGCTATAAATAGTCTGGAGAAGCAGCCCATACAGTGTGTCTACATAAGGTAAGAGCTTGTATCTTTGATCACTTCTGTAGCAAATTTGACTGAAATTAGGTGAAAGTGAGGTAGCGAGGAAGGATGCACCTTGTGTGACTCGATTTATAAGCGTTATTTCTTTAGGTCTTAAGCTAAAAAAGGACGTGAGACACACAAAGTGTACATAGAGATAGAAACTATGAAAATAGAATATGCTTTGGAAGAATAAAGGCTTAAAAGAGCTTTGGCTTTTCAACTCCCATGAGCTAGTCTCGTCACTAGGTGTCAGCAAGGCAAAGAAGCTGATAAAATTGAGAGCAAGTTTCTTGCTTAATAATGGGAGCAGCCATTATATTAGATAATTTTGAAGGGATATTGCTGCCAATAAGGGAGTCATTGAGGAATGAAAAACATATAAAACTTTTTTCTGTTATGGGGTTTCTTGAATAAGTATCTAGTATGGTCTAGTACCTCCTTTTTGCTTAAATTGTGTGCAGCCATATACTCTGTGAACATGCATTTCACTAATTTATGTGAAATAAACTAGCCTCAATCTAGTATCTAACAGTTGTAAATTCCCTGAAGTAGGAATAAAATAGCTTTCTGATCCTTCCAATATGCACACTTTAAGTGTACTGTTCCTTAAAAACAATCAGATAACTGACATCGGGGCAGAGAATTTTCCTTTTGGTAGGAAATTAGGAAAGCATTTGCTTAGAGCATGAGAGCTGCCTGATAAACTTTTATTAACTGCACATTGTATTGTCTTCAGTATGTTCCGTTTTCAGTATCACCAGACAACTGGAGGTCATAGACTGACTCAAAGGGTCCCTTAAAAGATGACTACAAATAGCTAATTTATAACAGTTTGTATATATCAAATTTCTAAAGGCATCTGTATGTTTTGTCAGTTCCTAAGAGTTTTCTACTAGAGGAAAGTTGCTTCCTGATTGTCAGTAATTAAGGATATGTAAGGAATCCACTGAAACTTGGCTTGTTTATTTCCTTCCTCCAAGTATGTTCATTTAAAAAAACCAAACCAAACAAAAAACAAAACAAACAAAAAAAACCAACAACAAACTGCCACCAAAAAATCCTCAACTGACACCTCTCCTCCAGACACCTTGCTTGAGGGGGATGATTGCACAGATGTCAATTATTTTTGTTTGACAAACTATTAAAGTAAAAGATCTTCAAAAGCACTTATACTCTTCAGCGATAACCCCCTAATTCATTTGCAGGTTTGAAACAACTGAAAGACAATATAAAGATCTACAGATTGCATGCAATTCACTAAATAAACAAATGGAAGCAATGAAGAAACTGAATGAATCACTCAAGCAGCAGAATGACAGGTAAATTCAATTCTGTCTTCTTAAAGCAAATTAAAGATAAAGAGTAAAACTTAAAATGCACTTAAAGCACAATTGAAAAATTGCGACTAAAGTAACAGCTGAGAAGTGGAGTTAGAGGAACCAAAAGATGCTTCAGTGTTGCTTTATTATGTGTATGTTAGACGAAAATCTGTAGTAGTGACTTTGATTTATTTTGTTTGCTCTTATATTGGTTGGGGGTGGGAGGAATAGAATCATAGAATCATTAAGGTTGGAAAAGACCTCTGAGATCATCTAGTCCAACCATCAACCCAACACCACCGTGCCTACTAAACCACGTCCTGAAGTGCCATGTCTGCTTGTTTTTTTGCACGCCTCCAGGGATGGTGACTCCACCACCTCCCTGGGCAGCCTGTTCCAATGATTGACCACTCTTTCAGTAAAGAAATTTTTCCTAATATCCAATCTAAATACCCACAGACTTCAGCGACAGTAGCAATTAAAAAAAACAATGAAGACAACTCACAACTGGGTGCAGTTGGGGGGTGGGGGCATGTCTCTTTGGTGGTTGTTGAATTCTTAAATGCTGTTATTGCCCAAAGATTTTCACGTATTCCCTTTTTAGCCTGCAAGGTTTCTCTGTAATGTTATTGGATCAGAAAAAAAACCCAACCCTACTAAACTAATACATTTAAAAATTATATTAGAAATAGTGATGGTTGGTATTCTGTCTGTGGCATAAACCATCTTTCCTCAACCATAAACCTAACATTACTTATGTCTTCTTGAGAGCTAATTATATTTTTTTTCCTTTTTGATAACTTAAAAAAGAGGTCTGATGCACCTTTCGGCAACGTAACTAAGAGAATAGGGTTCCTATTTGAGAAATTTTATTTAATACTTAATTTTGCAGAAGATATCTTTAAAATACGCTTATAGGCAGGCCTTGTATTCAGTTTAGAAATAAAATGCTATTCTTGGTTTTACTTGCAAAGTTCACTTCATTTTTCCAGGCTCTTGCCTTGTCAGTAATCAGAGCGGTCCAAATCACTGCCTTGAGTTCTGAATCAAATGGAAAAAAATTTCATACTGTTACGTTAGTTTGCTACTGAATAAATTTGGACACTTACTTTCACTGGTGCAATGTGCAGCTCAGTGTGCAGCTCAGTATAACTGGGGAGATACTCTGAAAGCTGCCCCTTTTTACAGACAGGTTGGGGGAGCAGTTATATAGATATTCTTGAACTGCCACGAATAAAATGGAGACTGTGGAAGTACGCTCCCCCCCCTCTCTTGCTAGAGGCTGCAGCTTAGAAACTGGTAGATAGGAAGTGGATAAACAAGTAAACAAGAGTGACAGCATGGCAAGGCAAGTGGCAGTTAGGTTATGCCTTGAAAATCAGGCTAGCTAGTAATGGAAAAAGTAGATTAGCTTCACAGAGTATAAAGTGCTCAGGTTACAGCTATAATGCTGGTAGGTGACAGGACTGTAGGGGATAGCGGTCGGAAGATCACGCGATGTAACGGAAAGAACAGGGGCCTCCCCCTTTAACATGTATATTCCTACCCCTCGTGACGTATAGCTTATGGGCGGTAAGGAAAGGCAGCTGAGTATATATTGCTATGCAACCTATTAATAAATGCCATTTGCAGCATCCTCATATTGGTGTCAGTGCTCATTGGCCCGGAGGCGGGGGGTGAGGCCTCCGTGCTACCTCAGCCGAAGGTGGGCTGTTGCAAGAGACGCAACACAGGACCTATATATTAAATGATGGTGGAAACTAAATATTACCCTAACTAATGAGGATGGCAGCAGATCTATATATGGGCTATGGTGATATCTTATGAAATGGTCGTTTTTGCTGCGTGTTGTGTGACAATCTGGAAGATGTTCAGGATGGTACTGGAAAATCTTTATGCATAGACATGCTTGCATGAACAATACCCGGAACAGGTTTTGCTAATGGTATTGTTGATTCAGGAGCGCACCAAGAGCTAAAACCCCAGCATACTCCAAACATACCCCCAACATACTAATGGTAGTGAATTTTGACTCTGGTTGAATGATAATTTCAGTTCTATCATGGTATTTTGAATGCTTTGTGGCTGTAATCAAAGGCAACAATTTCTGGTGTTTAAGCTCTAGGTATGAAGCTTTTTAGTAGCTTCTACTGCATGTCCATGATCAGAGAAGGGAAATTACTGTTTCATGGGGGAAAAGGAAAATAAAGGAAAAGGAAATGAAATCTGTCTCTACTCACACCCTGCAAATTCATAGGTTTGTTGATTTGAAGCTCTTGACAGCGATTGGAAATGATACAAAAATCATTTTAACTTTTTAAGAAAAAGAAATGACAGCATAT
The DNA here is from genome assembly GCA_013400535.1 of Scopus umbretta. Classification (NCBI taxonomy): domain Eukaryota; kingdom Metazoa; phylum Chordata; class Aves; order Pelecaniformes; family Scopidae; genus Scopus; species Scopus umbretta. The sequence goes on along the minus strand of VZTL01025396.1, from coordinate 40,200 downwards.
CTAATTTTGATCATTAAAATTTATTCCTCTGGAATTTTAGGACTGCTGCACAGTTGGTAGAAACCGAAGATCACAGGAAAGAATTACAGCAACAGCTACAGGAGAGAGATGGCAAAATAGCGAGTAAGTCTCTTACCTAAAGGTTGCCAAACCTAGAGAACTAACTGGATTAACTAGATGTTGTTATTGAGGGCTCTAGATAAGCAGCTGTATCTTACTTAGTAACTTGTAAATTTTAAAGTTAGGCAGGGATACCTAATTTAACAGTTGAATGAAACAAATATAGATTTTTATTTTTTTCAAAGGATACATAAATGTGATTTCCCAGACTATATGGACTCCACTGAATCTCTGCACATCATCCTATGTCCCTTCAGGATCTTTTTACAGCTCATCCATTAGAACTATTTTTTGTAGGAACTGCAAATTATAAGAGCTGTATTTAACTGTTTTGCAAATCACTGGAAGCAACCACTGACACTTAACAGTAGGTGGCACTACTCAGTAATGCAATTATTAGCGGCCATGTTGCGTCTTAAAAAAAAAGAAAGAAAGAAAAATCACACTTGTTTCCCAGGCAATGCAATATCTCTTTTCTAAGTTTGGCAGCCCATCTTTAATGTGTTCATTTTCTTAAGCCTTGCAACAGAAAATAAAAGTTCTGGAAGAAAAACTGAAAGCTCAGCTGAAAGAAAAAACAGATATGGAACAAACTATAGATATTCTTAGAAAGGAATTAAGTAAAACGGAACAAGCAAGGAAGGAACTGAGTATCAAGGTAAGGAATTATTTGCACCTGCATTCTTGAGAGCGGAATTTTAGGTATCTATATAATTGATAGAGTTGGTAAATCAATATTTCAGTGGTAAAGTGGCTAAAGAAACTAGAACAGACTATGTACTGGACAAGAACAAATTATCTCAGCTTTACTCGTATACCTTTCGAGTTTTCAGTAGCTGAGCTTGAATTTAACAGAGAAGAAGTTAGGGTCAAGTTCTAATGAGGCTATATGAGGCATGGTGTGTGAGTACATAACATTTGGAAGGAAAAAAAACAAACCACCTGTAGCGCAATATTAAATAAGAGAATGTAGCACTCTCCTCTTCAGTAGTTTTGAGTACTGAAGAATGTGGATTGGCTTGCTTTGTCCTCTTTCTCGTGTCCTGAATTAAGGTATATATGCCTACATATGTATGCACCAAAATGCATCTGATTTCTTTCTGATCTTCTAATAAATTCTAATAAAATACCTATTTTTATCTCTAAGAAAAATAGTGTCTTTTTTCAAAACACAGACCAGTTTGGCTATACCAAGTTAACCAGGTAATGTTTAAAAAAAACCAAAACAAAATCCCCAAAACTTCAGTGCAGCCTATATGTCTTTGCCTGTAAACTCACAAGGCAGAGATTTATTTTACGTGCAAACTGATCAGTAATCGTAAAGTGTGCAGTCTGGCAAAGGATTTGCTCTATTTCTATTCCCTGGAAGCAAAGTCTAATGTCTCCAGGCAATATTATCTAGTATATAGCAAATATTTCCCATGTCCTTGGTAAATATTTACCAATGTGGGGCTTGAAATGAAATGTGGATGGCTTAACTGTGAACAATTCTGCTTAAGACAGACAATGATAACATGGGGGTTGGTGCTTTCCCATGGTATCTAGCATTCTGAAGTGTGGCAGTAGCTGTAATCATTCATGTGCACTGAATATATAGCTGAGAAATAGCTTTCTCAAAGAAGCTTGTAACTTTAAAATGGTGCTTTTTAATTACTTCCTTAAATTTACTGCCAGCCCGCTTGGCTTTCACTGTATTGTGTATGTTTTTCAGTTGAAAATGGAGGAAATTAAACTATTTTTTTGTTTGTTTCTGCAGGCATCTTCTCTGGAAGTTCAAAAATCCCAGTTAGAAGGACGCTTGGAAGAAAAAGAAGCACTTGTAAAACTACAGAAGGAAGAACTGAACAAACACTCCAATATGATTGCAATGATTCATAGTCTAAGTGGTGGCAAGTTAAGTGCAGAAACAGTGAACCTCACTTTGTAGGGCTCTGCTAAGGTTTTAGTATTTTATACATATGTATGAATATATGTAAAGATTTTTAAACTTGAAGCTAGCATACTATCTGGCTAAAAAAAAAAAATGTAAAATTAAAGTAGCTTAACTATCAATTGAGAAGAAAAAGTAGTAATTGTGGAAGCTTTGGTCTAAAAAAAAACCGAGCTGCTGTGTAGCAAATAGGTCTTCTGATGGTCTTGGTGGAATTATTATCATCTCTATTGGGAGCTGAATATAATTTTTGTTGCTGACTAGCCTTCTTAAACATATGTAGAGAAACATAAAGCAAAATAGGAGGCACTGTCAACTTTTCTTGTCTATATATTCTTCTATCGGCTGTCTGGGAAGCAGTGTCCTTTGTAGGTTAAGCACTTTCACAATTTAATCTTGTTAATTTTGACTCTTCTGAATACCATTATTTGTGCACTGTTGCTTCCTGATGTCTAAGGTGCAAATATAAAAATAAAATGGATTATATCAATTAGAACATGTTACACTGAAAGCTGTATTTATCAGCGTATTGGTGCCAGTGCTTCGTGTAGTAAATATGTGGAGGCGTTTCTAATTATGAGGAGATATGAATTTGAGCAGGTGGAACACACCACATCTGAATTTCAGGAAATAGCATCAAATAGGGAAGGCATGCTAAAATGAAATATATGAATGTAAAAAACCTTCTTAACTACTAGGGAATACTTCCCTAATCCTACAACACTTCCTTTCATTCTTTAAAAAATATCTGCACTTTTTTCACAGTCTTATCTGGTGCATGCTAGCTGTTGTCAGCATTGTCACTTTCTTTTCTACACCAACAGGAGTTCATATATTGTTCGTAATATAACTGTTGAGGTAATTTTCTTTTTAAATGTACTTTCACATGAAAGACTAGTACTAGAATTTGATGCATGTTTTTGAGTGGCAGAACGCTGTCCTTAGTTCACATGTGGCATGAATAACATGTCTTTTAGAAGATGGAAGAATTGTTTCATTAGTATCTGTATTTTGATAGAACTACCAGAGTTTTGGGTGATCTAATATATATCTTTTTTCTGTAGCATTACTGCCTTTATTTGCATCTAATTTGTAATGGCTTGATTTTAAAATACTGATATTCTTTGTTTTCTCAGTTGTGTAATAGATGTGTCTTACTGAACGTGTTCAACTCATGTCTAAGTACAGCCTTGTACATTCTGTTGCAATTATACATCAGATTAATTGTATCTATTTTAATCTGTTCCTGAGATATATTTTTTACAGCTTAACCACAGGTAAGATTTATAGACATTTTTGTGGTCTCTGAAGACCAGGGGAATAAAAAAAAAAAATATATAATTGCTCTATTTTCTGTGTTTTATGTATTCTCTGAAATTAGGTAAATTATAGGGATGACTGCCAACTTTGTGCACAATAAATGCAGTTTGGCTGCCTTTTTGCAGAAAATGTAGTTACTGCTTAGGAACATTAAAAAAAAAAGTGTTATGAGAATTGCTGAGGTGAGGAGTTTTGTTAGTGTTTTGCAAACTCAATTGGGAAAGAAAGCTTCGTTAACCATAAATTTTTACTTCAGTCTAATGGCTTAAGAAATTTGAATGTCAGAGTAAATTTGCAGACATGGGTTCATTTCTATTTAAGTTTCTTGGTCACAGGGAAAGGGTAAGTAAATTTTTTTTGTTGTTGTTGTTCCCTTTCTACCAGAAACTGCTCATGTAAAGAAATTCAAGTAGGAAATGTCAACTGTGTTACTAATTAAACTGATAAATGCTGGTCTGACTTTGTTCTCAAATGGTGGAATGGGAGGGCAAAAACTTCAAGCTGCTCACTAGAGTAAGGTTATGCTGTAATAAGGTTTGTGTCCCCAGAAAATGGTGAACGAATCTTTGGAATTTGCATGATAGAATCCACAGTAATAAGCATGGTGTATAAATATTGATTGTTTTTTCTTTCCCTGGAAAAATGTGCAGCTTCAGTAGGCTGTTCTCAGCCAAGTGTTGCTGAACTCTGTTGGGTTGCATAGCAAATAAATACATGGACACGTCAAGCTACTTTGACAGCTTTTCTACTTTCTTTCCTGGCAGTGCTTCTCCCATTGGTAATGAATAGTGGCAAATGGAACTATCAACTTGATGTCTGGTTAAAACTTTGTTCAAAACATATGGCGCTCTTCACTGTGGAAAACCCTATAGATTTTCACACCTAATTCATGCAGAGAAATAGCTGTGTTGTGAGGTTTTGCTTTTAGGTGTCTTGGTATTATTGGTGTTGAAAGTAGGAAAGTAGTTCTGTAATAAAGTTCCCTGTGCCGTTTTAATATTCTTGCTGCATGCTGTATCCAATATGCTGTTGGACTTTTTTCTTTCCCCACAGGCTCATTTTAGTGCAGAGAGTGGCTGGCACCAGCACAATGAATAGCTCTTCAATAGAGTCAATTTTTAATTATCTGTGTATGATGTCAGGTTGTCAATTGCCAGTTTTACAAGTGCAGAGACTCTTGAGCTGTCTTAGTTGAGAGCAACCTCACATCTCGATATCAGACATTCCAGTACTTCTTATCTGAAAGTAGCTGCCTTTTATTCTACGTAATCTGGAGAAAGTTTTCCATTCAGCATGTGGTTCTGTATAGCTCTGTACATTAGTTCAATCCTGCTGTAAAAACAGTATTTCCTTTTTCTGTAGCCTATGTTTTCTGTGTTCTCGAGTTCATTTTTGGTGTACTTATTGAGGCATAATGAGATGGTAAACAGTTTGGAGTTGACGCTCTTCAATTAATGATCAGTTGTATGTTGTCTTCATCTTACTGCTCCCCTTCTCTTTGGTCTTGACTCTGCGTTCTTTGACCTTTTTCTGCTTCTCTGCTAGGGGTTTATTTTAGGCTTTCACTTTTCCCCTATTTCTGCATCTCTCCACCTCTCTTTCACCACTGATTCTAAGTGACAGTGCCTACCACTTGCTCTTGTCTGGTGAAGTCTCTGTCTTGTATTCAAATTAGGAAGCTTTTCTCATGTTTTGATCTAGTAGTGGAGTCTTTCCCACCTCTGGGATAAAACACGCTGTGGAATTGAACTGTGACTTTTGAATTAAGTGCAATTGTCTGCACAGAAGATGGAATGTGAAGCTTTTCCTGAACCGATTCCCATGCTGTCATTGTCCTCTCCCTATGCTTACTCCTGTCATAAACAAGACACAACTTTTTTGGTTGGTGTGGTCAGTGTGTCTGTGCTGTGGTATTTGTGCTAGCACCTGCAACTCGGTGTAGGCAAAACCCCCTTTCCTCCCAGGCTTGTGAAAGTTTGGCTGAAATTTTCTTAACTTCAGGAGGAAGTTAACATCCTGCACAAACGGTAGGACTTTGGAGCTTTGCAAGTTGAAAGCATGGCCTTGCTGTAGGAAGTGATCCTAAATGTAAGTGCTGGTAAGTAAGCCTGCTTAAAACAAGCAATGTAACGAACAGCTGATGTATGGTCCTTGAGAGATTTTTCAGGCAGTATTTAGGACTGATTGTGAGTAGTATGATTTATTTAGAGACGGTGTAAACAAAATACAGAATTCTGAGTAAAGAAGTCCAAAACCCACTTAAGCTACAGATTCAGGAGTGCTAAAAGTGTTAACTGCTGGCCAGGATTTATGTGTTGTTTACGCTTACAATTTTCTTGATTCAGATGTACGTGTCTATTTCTCCAGGAATTCTCTAGTAGTGCACTTTCTGGGATAAGTGCATGTCAAAAATGGGGCAAACTCCACTGAAACTGTGACACCTGGCTTTATAGGTTTGGTTTAAGTGTTCTTTTGAAGATGTAAGAAGCTGTTCTCTGTTCCTTTTTCTTAGAGTTTATTGTTAGCAGCCAAAGATCAAGTATTTTTAGGCAAGTACTTATTTCACAAAAAAAATGCTTTCAACCTTGCAAAGTTGGCTTATATATAAATAAACTCCTCCATGCATTCCCATCTGGCTACTCCTGAAATCAGATTTGTTCGCTGTCTGAAACAGGCTTCCTTTCCAACTCTTTCTCACCAATTTCCCTTCTGCGACGTGATGAAATTGGGAACAGTCTGCTAGCTTTATATCCCCAGCGTCACATTCGTATCTCTCTACCCCAGTCCAACCTAAATTGGCTACTTTCCTAGGAGCACATAGAAATGAGGGATAACTAGTTAGGCTGAATTACGCCACACTGAAAACTGTGTAGCTGTCGATGTCAATATCCTGGTGGTCCCAGACCATGCCTGACAACCAGGGCAGGGTGCTCCCTCACCTCCCGAATGGCAGTCTGGATTGTTCTGGCCAGGGCTGAAAAACTTAGGAACCTTTATCAATGAGGGCATCTATTTCAGAACAGAAATAACAAGGTAGTATCATCATCATTTTTGTGTCTAGCTTCTGCTTGAATCTGCTGTGCCTGAGGTTCTCATAGTTGCAATATGTTAAACTCTTCCTAAGGAACAACCTCATGTCCCTTCTGACAAGTTGCCCTTTGAGATAGAATCAACTGATGGTCTTGGCTGAAGAGCTGGTGGTCAGCTGGAATATCTTGTCTTATTATGAATGATTCTTGTAAAGGGGAATTAGTAAGAAGAGCCAGCTGGATCCATGCCTATGTTTCTCGCTTGGCCTTAGTGTCAAGTGATTAGAAACTCCATGTCTCCTCTTATGCCCTCATGGCTTTCTAATTGGCCTAGAAATGCAAGTTTGAGTCTAGAAGCTGGGGTTTGTTCTGGGTTGGGTTTTTGGCTGGTTGGATTTTTTTTTTTTTTTTTTTTAATCACCTTCTTTGTAGCAGGGAAAAAANTTTTTACAGCCATTAGCTTTTGTCTGAAAATGGAAGCTCAGGAATTATGGGAGCCCTTATATGATATGTTGCTACCATAGATGTTTTACAGTCTGTCTTCCTAACCCTTTATCGTTGGACTATGTGGGGTTTTGAGCAGACATTGCAGCCAGTTTGCTCATAATAATAGTTTTTTGGGGTTTTTTTTTGGTTTGGTGTTTGTTTTTTTTCCTGAGGTTGTCTTTGGAAGTGGAAATACACCAGCAGACTTGGATATCTCTATTACAACTTTTGTGGTGTTTACCCCACTGTCCCATCTTTCCAGGAAGGATGTGTAAGAGCATCGCTACATGCTGCATTCTTCCTTCTGCCAGTATCTTCCCTTTTAAACATAAGGTTTGAGGAAAAACCACTAAAAAGGGAAAACAAGGTAACAAAGCTAGTGGGGCAGCAACTTTCTCCTTTAGCCTTATGAAGTCTCAATTTTGACTGGGGAAACAAATGAAAAAAGATGGTATTGGGGGTGTAAGGTACCTGGCTGGGAGGAATGAAATCTGGGTTCATCTAGCACAGAACTTCAGTCTTGCAGTGCAGGCTCTGGCCTAGCTTGAAAAATGGACTGCATGGACAAAATTGGCCACAGTCTAGGCAAGAAGTCTTAATGACAATAGGAAGTATTCAACCTAGTTGTTTCAAACATGTGTAGTGTTACACTTGTAAAACTAAATCCAAAGCTGTTAGGCTAATAGCTGAGCCGTTGCTCAACCTGGAGGAAAGCAGGTAATGAAAAACCTTAGTGTAGGGGGGCAGGAAGGAAGAAGGTACAAAGGACCTTGAGGCATATTTGGGTATGATCTGAAGTGTCTTTTCAGTCAGTACACAATCTCAGTCCTGAACACAGCATACTATGTGTGCGTGTGTGATACAAACCTCTAGGGCTTTAAAATACAAAAGAGACACAACAAAGGGCAATGTACATTGCTCAGGAGTGGGCATCGTAGCTCTTGTTGTTTAGGTGGACTCGGGAAGCGCTTCTTGCTTGCAGGGCTTTAAAACATCGTCTCTCTGCACCAGAAATGAACTCTTCAGTGTTTGAGAAATGTGATGAAGGTGGCTTACACATTCCTCATTGCAACATGGGGAGCCTAAGGAAATGGCCAGTGGAACTGTGGTTTTGGTTTGGGTTTTTTCCCTGTGGGAAGTTCCCAGCACTCTTTATGCGCGGGAATAAGGAAAGGAGAGTGCAGGGGAAGGGGAGGATTTTGTCACCAGATCCTAAATAAATTGATAGGAGTGGAAAAATCCCAGATTTCCTTGGCTAAGCTACTGTAGTATAACAGTTGACTGCAGTTTGCTTTTAATGTGGTTGGCTTGTGATACAGAGTCTCTGTTCCAACTCCAGCCTGTGGGTTGTCACTTAATACATACTGCTTGAATTCTGTAGGATCCTGTTCCTTTGGGCCAAAGTACATCTTTGAAAAGGTTATCTCTGCATGGAGCACAAGCACCTCATAGTGCTGGGATCTCCCACATAGCAGGGATGGCTAGCCCTTGATTTCCCCATACATAGCTAAGCCTTTACACGGGAGAGCAAATACTGCATTAGTTGTTTTCCTTAGGAGTAACTGGGCTATCAATGTGTTTTAGGGTTTTGCACTGTATTAAGTTATTAAAAACTAATTTTGTAAGTAAGCAGCTGTTGTTTCGGCTCAGTTTTACTTCAGAATAATCTATCTGGGTGTATTATTTGCTTGTATTGATACCCAAGTGTTGCGTTTCAGTTATGTTTTACGGTACAGCCAGAATGTCCTATAACCTTTGAAGGAAACATAAAGCTATTGTAATTTAAAAATCCAGAGGCTTATGATAAGCCCTGGGGGGGGGCAGGGGAATCCAGTGCTGCTCAGCTACAATATATTTTGTTTCATCTTGGTTGGAGGGTGGGGGCCATGATCAGGAGACATTTCTGCTTGCTTATGTGTCATACCAAGTACCTTAACTGTTTCTGTCTCTTGAGGATAAAGCTTGGAAAAATATCTTTGGTTTATTTTTATCATGTATCTCACAATTGGAAGTGAATCTAGGTTTTAAAAGAACCCTTTAATTTTCGTACTTGTATTGATTCACCTCATCCTGAATATAACTTCTTTGTTGTGGTTTTCTAAGGCAGCAGGAAATCTCGGAGAGCTATTGTGTTCATTTCGGTATCAGTTTAACGGTTTGCTTCAACACCGAAAAGCTCCTCAGAACATGCTTCAAGGTGTGCTGTTGCCTCGCCTGTGTTCTGCAAAGACCAGGTAAATGCCTTTATGCCTCTCACTGGCAAAAGCAGAAGTTGTTTTTAGGGGGGGCCTGGGAGCATGAATAGGCCGGGGAACAGCACCCTGGCTGCGTGAGGCTGTCATCACTTCTTCACCTGTTTAATGTCTGTGGCTTGACGTGCTGTATATATTTAGGCATGGTGTGCTTAGAGAGTGCAGTCTTTGGGCTGGCAGATGCACGCTGCCCTCCAAGGTGACTGTTTCGCCCCTGAGGGGTAACAGGCTACTCGGTTCTGTGGAGCGCCAGAATAGTTTGTTGTTTTTGGTGAGGCACTGGAACAGGCTGCCCAGGGAGGTGGTGGAGTCACCATCCCTAGAGGTGTTCAAAAAACGTGTAGATGTGGCACTTCAGGACATGGTTTATTTAGTAGGCATGGTGGTGTTGGGTTGATGGTTGGACTAGATGATCTCAGAGGTCTTTTCCAACCTTAATGATTCTATGAATAGAGGCTGCTCCTGCCTCTCCTTGCCTGAGCAGAATACGGCCGTAGCTTGTAACTGCTCAAGCACGTGCTGCTTCTTAGGCTGCGCTCAAACGCTTGTGTATGTGTGAGGAACCTTTGCCAATACGTAGCTACTAAACGGATGAAGATAAAATATCTAACGTGCAGCCCCTTTCTCACTCATGCATTTCTGTACGGTACTTATCGTTATGCTGTCTACATAAAATTACCCTCATGTTACCAATGGAGAATCAAGACGCAAATTGGGGTAACCTGCTAATCTGGAGGTCCTTGTGTGAAAAGATGAAAGCCTCCATTTGTTAGTTCATAACGCTTTATACACATGTGCAGAGATATGCTTTCCATAGCTGCACAGAATGGTTCTTGGTGGCTTTAGCTACAGCCCTGGCACACAGTACTTTCACCCACTTCCACTCAGTGTTCCCATGCGAGTCAGGTAACTTCAACCCAGTTGCATAGAAAATAAAACCAGTTATGGTGGTTACCAGTCTAAAGGCTGGTGTAAATGGCTTGCTTGCCTTCACACAGGAACTTTGTGGTAAAGCCTCCTGGCATTCTAATGCAGCAAGCAATTATGTGAGTCTTAAAATTCATCTTTCTTTTCCCACTTCTGACTCATGCAGAAGGCAGCTTCTGCAACAGAGTGAAAAGGGACACGCAGACAGCAGTGTCTCCTTCACCACCTGACTTTGCCTTCCTCCCCACGCAGGCCTATCTCATATGCAGAATGAGGCAGAGCCCTCAGGGGAAAAATAGCATCTAATCACATCACTGGAAGCGGGGTGATTACGCACACAGGTGCTGAAGCGAGGTCGCACAGCCTCCAATTTTAGTTCTATTTCTGAAGCCTGGAGTATTCAAACAACGTTTTTCCTTCCCCCCTTCTCCCTCCTGCTCCCAAGCCTTGTTTATTATAAATCTATCTACTCGAGGCCTGATGATAAACTGTAATTTTTATTCATGAGTTGGTGAGAAGAAAGGGTAGAAGCTAGACCTAAACTGTAGATACAACTGTATTAGCTTCACAAGTCTGCACACAAGGAGGACTGCAAATGGCCGTTACTAGAGGGTGAAAAGCCTTTTGGCTGAGCCCAGGCGGTGCCAGTCCTGTGGTACAGAAGCTCTCCAGGAGATGACTTCACTGTTTGATAGGAGGGTGACACTCAGTTAAGTCTCCCCTATCTCTTCTCAATACGCTGTTGAGATAAAACTGCTATTTTATGTCAGTAAGAGGGAAAGCTTAAGTTCTGTAAGAATTTAACTATTGGGCGTGATGTGTGCAATTAAAAATTATTGCAGTACAGCCATGGATAGGCAGGATGCAGGAGTGCCTTTTGCCCCACAGGCTAAGAAGTGGGGGATGGCTTGCGTTACAGAAACTGGAGTGTCCCCTCCACGGTCACCTCCCCAAAACTCTTCTGTTTCTCAAACTTAAGGAAGAAAGCGATTAGAGGAGAGATAGGAGTGGTGGTGCTAATCTTTGGGAAGTATTTTCCATTCATTGCAGTGTTGAAGTGCGATAAAAAAATAAATTTAAATCGGGTAGCTGAATCCTGGCATTAGTATCTGTCTGTTGTTCAGTGATAACATTTTCCTGGATTTCTCCCAGACTCATTAAACATCATCAGTCCCAGGCAAATCTAACAAGGTCGTGTGCTTGGATGCAAACTCTGCTGGACTGAAATATTAAACAATGACCATTCATACCACCGATAAAAATGGGTAATTTTTTTGTTGGATAGCTACAATGATGCCTCACAACTTAGGGCTGAGCTAAGGGGTTCAGTGGGCTACTGATGCCAACGGGGTTCTGATAACTTCTGCACTTGTACGTAGCCCAAGGTAAAGTTAAGCTCAGCAATTTAGGTCAAACCTGTTTTACTGCTGTCTAAAATAATTTACTTTCCACGGTTCGTGCACATGGCCAGCTTCTCTTTCATTCAGTAAGGTATTGTGCAACAATTAAAAATACCACGATAGCTTTGAGCGTTTTCTTAGTCCCTACCTATTATTCCTCTATGCAAAGGTCTCTGTAATCTCTTTAGCACTTTCTGGGGGAGGAGGTAGGATTTTCTCTTCCTCCAGGAGCTGGTCTGTAGCTTAAGCTACCATCTGAATCATAAATTTTATATATAAACATCACTACTTGTTATAAAGGGCTCAGCTAAAGTGGTACTTGCTGCATGTCCTTTTGGGGTAACCTTTGCCGCCCAGCTCAGTTCTTCACAGTACACATGTACTTCTTTCTCTGCAATGTTTTTTGTCTCCATAAAGGGTGAGAAAGGATGTGTTTATTTTTACCCATTTAGAAAGGGATAAATCTTAGATCAGATCTGGGACTAGAGTTCAGCACTCGGGTAGTGACACTTACAAAGGCTGATCTAGGCAAGTGAAATTGTATTTTGTTATCTTGTGTTAAAGGCTCTGGCAGGCTTTTATCTTGAAAACATTAAAAGCTAAATGTCCTCAGATTCAAGATCCTTTAGGCAGGCAAAATGCTAATGTGAATCCTGGCTACAAACCTATTTTGCTGTGAAGTTCTGTGAACTCATTGAAAATGGTTTTCCAACATCTTAAGACTATTAATACCTTGACTGGGAAATTTGTTTGGAGATATTACTGCACATTGATGTTGTGTTTTTTTAATAACCCTGTTTAGCGAAGAGAATATTGGCTGGTTTATATAGACTCAAGTGGGTCGATAAGTGGGTAACAGATGCATGTGACGTGCTGGAAAACCGCTTACAGAACAATAGCCAAGGTCACTCCATGTCACTTCTGCAGCGTGTGGCAGAACTGCGGAGCCAGGTCTCCCTCACCTGCTCTTCCAACCAGGAGAAATGTAAACTCCCCTTCACAGATCCATGCATAAATAGATTGACTTCAGAAGAGGAGGAAAACTCAGTGGCAGGAGCTGGTTACTATGGCTATATGCATTACTCACTCTAAATGGAGAAATCAAGCCAACAATCGCTGTATACATTAACTATATTTGTATACGAAGGAAGCTCATTGCCAGCAGCTGTGCGAAGGTGTCATGCTGAAAATCCAACTGTGTTCATGCCAGTCAAGGACTTAATGACTTTCATGCATTTAAAGCAGTGCATACCAAAAGCAGCAAAACTTCTGTACTCAGGATCGGGTCAGTTGTCCTCCTTAAGCCCTTCTTTTGCTCTTCGCAAAAGTGACCTTAGTTTCCTCACCTCTGTGCCCCTGCTGATCACAGAACAGCCCAGGTTGGAAGGGACCTCCAAGGATCATCTGGTCCAACCTCTTGTGGGAAAGGGAGCCTAGATGGGATTATCTAACACCCTGTCCAATAGCATCCTGAAACCCTCCAGTGATGGGGGCTCTACCATGTCCCTGGGGAGGTTGCTCCACTGGGGTGGAAACAGCACACCATGATGCTGACTTGGAAATTACGGAGGTGCTAGGTGGCCCAGCCTCGGGCGTACAGAATATGAGAAAAACAACTTCTGCCCATGTTGGCTTGAGAGTCCAGCTTCTAGCCAGCTACTGGCTTGTAGGGCAGTCGCCGGAGCCACTTTCCCTTTGCCAAATGTCGGTGGAATTGATCGGTGAAGATGAAAGTAACTGTGGATGTGGGGAGATCTATAGCACAACCACAAGCCTTCTCTTCATCGGCTACAGACTTAAAGCAAAATAGTTTACCTTTACCTTTTTGAAGGTGTCCACTGAAGCTAGCGTTTCTGGGGGGTACCTAGCAAATACAGTTCCCTTATTTTGTTGCAAAGTGGCTGTCAGAGCTGGACGCTGGTTTCCCCCTTTATACAGTGCTGCGCAAACAAGTAAGTGTTTGGTAGGGGAGGGGGATTAAGCCGAGGCTGTTACCACCAAAAGGCTCTGGCTAAAGTTCTTGTTGCTGTCTCCAGTGCCTAGATTTTCGTGCAAGTGGGAGCAGTGGACTTGGGTATTCTCAAGAGACGGTTTGTAGCTTAGAGCCCAAACTGATGGAGCACTTCTATTACCTGCTGTCAGTTGTAATTCCACTGTTAAGGCTGAAGAGGTTTCTGCACTTAAAGTTGGGGCTGAATCTTTAATCTGAACAGAAAATAGAGCATATTTTCTGCAGACGTAAAGGCTTGCCTTTTCAAAATGGACTAGATGGTTTGCAGATTGCAACATTCTAATTAGCCTGAGTTCAAATTAATTAAAAACTGTCATTTAAAGAACTAAGCATTTGCAGGCTTTACCGAGTTCTGAATGATCGTAATGGAATAGGACAGACACTTGGAACTTTCCATATAATTAAAAATAATTGAAATCTTTTGCCTGCATGTATATGAAGAAATCGGCTAATAATTAAGCCAAGATTTAGCAATGGCTGTGTTTAATGTTACATATAGGGTACAGCCAAGATAAAAATTCTTAAATAGGTCCACTGTGATATCAAAGATAATGCAACTTTTTACCAGTCTTCTGCAGATAAGTTGCAGGCAAGCACTCGACTGGCTGAAATGCCACTCTTATGGAGGAGACACGGGGCACGCGTTGACTTTCACCGGTGGATTAACTGTGCCACTTAGCTTTAGTCTTTAAAGGTAAAATGACTTAATGCCTGAGCAGCTGGCGTAATTCTGCTTGAAATGTCCCCCATACCACTGAAACCTTGCCTGCTGATGGGAAGGAGGAAGAACCACAGAGAACACCAGAAGTTTGGTGCTGGCAGGACTCAGAAAGCAGGATCTCACACCATATCTTTGTATGTGTTCTCAAAAAAACAGAAAGAAAAAAAAAAAAAATGTCCCAAGCCAGTTCTACTGCAGATTAAAAGCCAAACCTGTGAGTGGAACGGGCTGCTTTGTGGGGCTCCAGTCGTGCAAAATAGGTGCAAGCCTCTTTAGAGGACTGGCGACCACTGATTGCCTTATGCTTCTCCAGGAGCTCTGCCCTTAAAATAGCACTCTGCTGTTTGGTGCTCTGCTCTTCCAGAAGGCCAGAAATCCTGTGCAGGAGCCCCAGCTGGTGCTCCTCACTCAGTCCCCACATAGTCATTTTGAAATGGGAACTTCCTGAAGGGGAGAAAAGAAAAA
>VZTL01025396.1:0-25502 GCA_013400535.1 Scopus umbretta | reverse complement strand
AAAAAAGCCTGATAAAATGAATGAATGCTAGTGATTACTCACTGAATGAATTCAGAAAGGTGGAATCAGCTTTAAAAAAAGCTTGTAGGAATACAAACACTCAGATGTCTTAGTCACAGTCTGTCCTCACTATACAGCAGCGTTAAGACTTCTTGAACTCCCTAACTCTATGTTTCTTATTTCAGTTTAGCTGGGTTTCTTTTTATCTAATCTCTTAATTTCCTGGATCAGTGATGCTTGGTTGGAGGCTAATGGCAGCACCATTGTCATATTTCTAGCTGTGATTCTGTCCTTAATACGTATTTTTCTTCAAATTGAATATGTAAATACTGGGCTGGATTTACATAGACTGGCTGATCAAAAATACTGTTGCTGCAGGAGGATGGTATATCCTCTGTGTATTTGCATTTTTAATACTAATGATCTGTTCCTATCATCAGTTCACATGGGATTTTCAGCTTTTTCAGGGCCCTAATCCTTTATGGCTAGGAGGATATTCTCTTAGGAAGTGCTGGATTCATTTTTTGGTATTTCAGATCTCTAAAGAAATTCTGATAGACATGATAAGTGTGGAATCTAAAGAATGATGAATTAGATGTCAGCGCTTAATACGTTTTGTCAGGTTGTAAAAACATCCGAGGTGATGTGTCCATCCTGTTATTTCAAGGAGGGGTTTATCTGGGGGAAGGCAGGGGCTGTCTTGGAAGACAGTAATGAATAAAGGAGGAGTAAGATTGAAACAATCTGCTGGTCGTTCTTTCTTGCCTGTGTGTGGTTGTCTTTTGTTTTGTAAGTGCAGAAGCACAAGTGACAAGCTGTCCGAATGCTTTCCTTCTGCTAGGTGCTTTGCCCAAGTCCAAAAAGAGAATGGCGCGGAGGGAGATTCCAGGCCGGCTCCTAGATCATCTTGTCCTTAATGAGGGCAGGGAGGGAAAGGAGGTGATGCTAAGGAAAACTAAATGATATGAATATGTTAAGGCATGGTTGAATGACTGTCATTTGACTTGCTCCTTGAACGCACGCTGGTACAAGCGGCCTTTGTGGCTGGCCGAGGTCCCTTACGCGTGCCTTCGCGCACACGTGCTCTCCTCGCTCAGCCCATTGCTGCCGAGCCTGACAGTGGAAGTCGGACACGAACCCTATCCAGTGAAAGAGCGCTGTGCAAAAATATCTTTCCTTTGCTAGTACCTTTTCACTTCTGGTTCTGATAACAGCGGTGGGAGACGCTTAATGGAGATAGCCGGATTAAAGTGGGCATTGCTGTCTCCCAGAGCTTAGCTACTGCGAAGGAACTTTTTTCCATGTTACGATGTTATCAGTGACTTAGTGTCAGAGGTCTGGAGCCCAGCTCAGCAGAGCCTAGTACAACATGTCGCACATTGTTGCTGCTAACAAACAGGCTGTGGTATGGGGAACGTGAAGGAGGTGGAAGATTTCGTTTCATTAGTCCTTTTGCAACTTCCTTTCCACAAGCTGTACAAAGGTGTTCATTCACACTTGTCACTAAAACACATCTGGAAGCTGTAGTCTTGAAGGACTGTGTCTTTTCTGGTTAAAGGAGTNTGGTGAGAAGCCTGTCTCCCCATGGAGAAGAGTGGAACTTGCTCCGAGAGCGCTGTCACATTCTTACAGCCCTATTGCCTGGTGGTTTTTCCTGGTCCAACAGTGTGATCACAAACAGACTACTTATTCCCTCTTCTTTGAAGATAATCAGCTTTGTAATTCCACATGGAGAAAGCAGTGGGAATTAAATGCCTCATTTTTTATATGGATATAGCCCAAATCAGCTTCCCTTTCCTAGAAAGGTGTCAGAAATTTCTGCATCATGGTAATTTTTTTATATTCCCCCCATCCCCCCCCCGCCGAGGACGGATGCATTGCAGATCTTGAAATACGAAGGTGTGTCAGTAATGGATGAATGTAGGTATCCAGACCATGACAGCCATGGGTGAGAATGGGATGGGAGACTTTTCTGCTCTGGAAAATCCCTGTTCATCAACTACAGTACAACAAGAAGGACCAGAGTTTCCACCAGGATCAGTATACCTCGACAGGCAAGAGGCAGAATAATCCAACTTAAAGAATAAAGCTTCCTTTTTTTTTTTTTTTTCCCACAGCATATATTCATGCTCCAAAATAGCCCATATTTTTGTCAAAGTTCTGTGTTAAATTTTGCAGCTAAGCCTTCTGCTGTGAATTTAGATTCTTTGAAAAACATCAGTGATGACTTAAAAAAAGTTATATACATCTTTCTATAGCTATGTAAATAAAAATGTTATTTTGTTGCCCTGCAGGAGTTATTGTTAGGATCCCATTCTCTCCTCTAGCAGAGGCAAGGCACAAGCACCAGACCTGCAGAACAGCATCTGGAGAGGTGAGATGAATAACCACCTGCATCCACAGGGCAGTACAGCAACAGCTCTTCAGTCAAGGCTAATCCAAATTGCTCTTTTTGGGGAATAGGTTTGAATAGATGGAGCTCCTAGCGAGAAGTTTCTGTGGGACAGACTGGATAGATCAAAACCTTGAGGTTTTCTGTTGAGCGAGTTTTGATGAAAATTTAACAAGTTACTCAACTGCCTGGTGGTCCTGTCAAATGAGCTGTTTAGTGTTTTCATGCCACTAAGCTACTGGTATTCAAAGTGAAGCTTCAGAGGCCCCCACTGAGGCAGGGCATGTTTCCCATTCTTGCTCAGTGTTTTTACAGCAATCTAGCTTTGCATCACCGTACCAGATGCGTTATTTCTTTTCTGCTTTCCCTTTGCTAGACCATTGTGTGAGACCGAAGTGCCTAAAACTGTGTATGTGGCAGGTGCTTTGGCTTTGTACAATAAGCCTCAAGCATATAATCTGTTTGTTTTGGTTTTTTCTCCCCACCTCCTTACTTCTTATTTTTCTGTAAAGAAAAAAATGTGTATTTCAATTACAAAAAAAGATATTTAAAATCAATTTGGTTACATCAGCATTAGCTGCTCCTGGGGAGCCTGGGTGACTCTGAAGGGAGTTATGTGCGCAACCTCTCTGGAAATCTCAGCTGCTGCTCGCTGTTGTGGCAAAGGCGGTCCTTCCCCGCAAAGGCAAGGCTCAGCTCATCTCAGCGATGGTCTCTTGGTGGGTTTTGGTCTAGACGCAAAGCGCAGCTTCTCCCCAAAGGGCTCCATGGGTTTCTCTGGGTGGTCCAGCATGGCCTCTTCTCACCGTGGCCTCCCCAACCCTCTCTCCTGTAACTCTCAGCTGCGTCTCGGCCCCCCCCCCACCTCTGCCCTTCCCAAACAGCACTGAGGCAGTGGGAGTCCGCGGCAGCCTGGCATGCTGCAGCTCACCCCTTTCTGATACCGCCCTTTCAGAAACTAACCTGGGGTTAGACATGATGCGCTCATCCAGAAAAACAGAAATGCCCTGTGCAGAAAAGAGGCTCAGCCTAAAGCGCTTGCAGGGTTTTTGCTGGCGGCAGGATTTCAGCTCCAGCATCGGCCTCCGTGTCTCGCAGGTGCTGAGCCTGGCGTAGTGAAAGGGGGGGGGGAGGGCAGCAGTGGTGGAGCCCCCCAGGGTTTCGCTGCAGTACAGTGCCAGTTCGCAGGTCTCCAAAGGAAAAAGTTAATTTTACCTAGTATCAAGCTGTAAGCGTGGAGCATCGTAGCTGGGAGGGGAGAGGTTAGAAAAGAAACTTGTTTTCACATGTATAAATCTATATATATGTATGTATATATATGTTTAGATATACACACAGATGTATAAATATATATGTGCGTGTGTGCGTATATATATGCACAGACGAGCCAGTTGCTCCAGAATGTTGCTGCTGGAGAGAAGGATGTCATGTCCATTTTTGGAGGTGTTTAAACTCAACTGACAAGAAGCGTCAAGTCATTAGGCCATGTGAGAAGCACAGGCTTGTGCTTTTTCAGGCTCACGGCAGAATGCAATACCTCTGGAAACAGATTTTTTTTTTTTTTTTTAAGCTGGGTTTATTTTTTCAAGGAGCTTTTCTGACTGAGTTTCCTGGCGGAGGTGACCAGCTTGGCTTGCAAAGAAACAAGTGTCGGGTCTTTGCTTATAGAATGTAAACACTGAAAAACTCACACAGTCTGCTTCCTGCAGTGCCGCCTTGCTACGCAGTGTCGTGCTGATCGCGTTGGGTTTATTCTGTTGGCACTTGTAATGTTAATAAAGGATCCCCACGCGGCAATTATTTCACCAATTAAACTGTTGCTGCACGTTTTAGCATAGTTTGCAGTTGATATAAAGTAAACACAAGATAGCAAACAATCCTTGACAGAAAGTCAAGTTATGGCTCGGAGTTACAGAAGCAAAAAACTGAAAAATCATGAGTGTGTAAAAAAAGCATGAATATTTTCCTTTCTCTTCCCCCTTGCTTCCTCAGAAAAATAAACCTCCACAGCAACAAAACCAGGCCACCAGCAAGGGCTGTACCCACCTCTGCCCATACCTGAAAGGCAGGCTCTGAATCCTTGAAGCTGGCATGTAAAACAGGCAAAGAAAGGCAAGTTGTCCTGCAGGAGCTTGGCACCTGGAGCTAGAATATGTTCCATCTGAGGGCCTAGGAGTATTTTAGGGCAGTGCTGGCTATTGAAATGGAAATGTGGTTTTCAGGCTGCTTGAGCAGAGAGAGTGCATCATAGTCACAGGCTGAAGTAGGGGTAATGAAGTACCCGTCTAAGCCAGACTGCATAATACAAACCCTAGAGAGGCTTTTCTGGATTTTTTTTTTTTTTTTTTCCCCTGCATTGATCAAGGCTAAAATACTTCTGACTATTAGGTTCAGAAGGGCATAATAGAATTGGTGAATGGGCTGTGGTAATTCTAATGACATGCTGTGCAAATAAATGCTCAGTTAATGAATACTGAAAAGATTAACCTGAACTACTTACATGCATTATTTGGGCTTTTAACTCTCTGCCTTCCCCCAGTGGTTATGGATAATGCAGAGCAGTTGAAGGGGGGATGGGGGGGGGTGGAACCTCAAAACTCGCTAATGGCAATTAGATATGTGAAAGTTGGAAAAGGGATGCACAGCAATTCTGAAAACGTGCCATTACATACTTTCTGACCTGACAGGCAGGGTGGCGTGCTCGAGATCATTGGAGACTGAAAACTTTTCACGGGGTGGGGGGGGGAATGTCAGCTTTTGGAGCGAGAAGCGTGAGAAGGCATGTGACAAAAACCTTCTTTCCCTTCCCAAGTGCATCTCCAGAGCCGAAGAGCTGAGACCGTTTATTTCATTAGGCTCACTTTTTACCATTTTCGCCTTCCTAGTTTTCTTAGGGCTGTGAGTTAGTGAGATTGATTTATCAGCGCTGTTAATCTGCTCTCAAAGTGCTGTCAGCCTCGCTCCCAGAAGCCGAGCTCTCCCATTAAAATCCTGACCTATTTAAACGTTCTCAAGATACCGTAATGATCGGATGTCAGCAGGGGAGAGGCAGCAATGACAGCTCTGAAATGTTTATTATCCTAGCCTGGGTTAGGAGGGGAGCGTGCCGATGCAGCCCGGAGCTCCGCGCTTGGCATGGGATGAGAGGCCAGGGGCCTGCCGGCGGCATGGCTGAGGGACGGACGCTGCTGTGCGCTACCAAGCTAATAAGATCAGCTACTCTGTCTTGTGGTTTCGTGTGCTAATTCTCTGCAGTCACTGGTGAATTTCAAGCTTTCAAAGCAGGAAGAGGTATTCTGTTTCAGGGGTCCGCATGCTGATAGCAATAGATCATGGATTTCAGTGGGTTAAAAGGCACTTAAAACATTCTTGGCGGCTTAGAAATTATTTCCCCAGGCATGTTTGCATGAAAGCAGATGCTTTCCATAGAGAAATTTAAATTTCCTTTATCCTAGCACACCACACAGTAGCTACCAGCAAAGAATTAATTGGAGGAAACTGTTTAAAAATGATGATTCTGAAAGGAGCACGAACAGAAGCTCCCGATACCTCTTCAGGTTGCAGATGCTCGTGTCCGCTGCCCAGCCCGTGTGCACTGCAGCAGGGGGAGCACAAAGGCTTGCAGAAACCTGAAAATCTCCAGTTCTAATAATGCAAATCTAGCTGTCATAAACACCCTTTAAATGTACTGTTTAGTGCCAATTTTCTCATCCTTTAAAGATGTAGCAGAATGCAACTATATTTAAAGCTAAGCTTCTCTCCCCTTCCAATTTCACTTTGGGGCATCAATGGCTTGAATTAAACCACAATTTTTCACAAGAGGAAATACATCCACTCATACAGAATGGGCCTGGATTTGCTGCTGGGTATGATGTTCACATTTTTTCTTCAGCTGAAACCATTCCTGCGTGGATGACCTTTGTCTTTCAAAGAGCATCCGACTAGGTCCTTTTGGCTCTTTCCCATTTGTACTTTAAATGGAGACTGCAAAAGCAGCAGGGCCCAGTGACCAAAATACCCCAAGGTAAATAATAGGTTCTCAATCTGTTTAGATACAATCGCTTAGATGCATCTTGCAGAGGGATAGCCTTTCCGCTCGCTTATGGAGCGGTCCAGAGGATCCTGACACGCAAGACGCTTCCTCCAAGCATCTGTATCTTGAACTGGTATCCTTCTATCTCACTGATCTTGCTTTTCAGGAGTGCCAGGCTATTGCAGTGCACGTTTTATTAAGAGTAGTCAAAAGGCCAGCTTTTGTCAGAACACAGCTGGCTGGTTGACCTTTTCTTCTAAGAAAATAGAGAGGGTTCATAACTGGGCTTTTACAGATCCCAGATGACAACTTTTCTATATAAGACCACACTATTGACACTATCTGTGTCTAGAGCTGATAAATGTTATTGCATTCCTTTCCGATATGTAATGTTATTAAAATAGGATAGTCACAAGGGCTTCTTATCAAAGTCCCTTGTTTCCCTAGAAACAGTGACCAGCATTAACCTTTCTAAAAGTAGCCCCTGCGAGAGACAAATGTCTTTGGTTCTCACTGTTACAAATTTAATCTAGGGGAAATGTGCTGCAAATCCTGGTTCATATTAAGACAAAGCAAAGAAACTCCAGAAAGGCAGGAATAACTTGTGCAATACCAATTCACATCAGGAAAATAAATTGATCGTGTTCGAACCAGTGCTAGCTGTGTCCCTTTCTAAGTGGCACAAGCATTGAAATGCCGTTGGCATCAGCTACGGAAACAGTTGTTTGCAGCCCCGGAAAAGAAAAAGGGGGGTGCAGGAGCAAGATTGTGGTGTTCGTGCAGGACTGATGAAAGCTGAATATTTGAAAAACAGAAAAAATAGATACACAGTGATAACAGTTTTTGTTAAAAAAAAATCCCTTCTAAGCAAAGTGGGTGGTAATAGGAATATTGTGTTTAGAAGTAAAGCTACTGGCAATGTAAAAAAAGAAGCAGGAGGGAGAGAGTATCAGTGCGTTATACCCTCATGGCATGGAATAATTATATTCTTAGTCTTCACAGCAGATTAACAGCATCCATAAATCTGGGTGATGAATGCAATTTACCTTGTTTCAAATTATGTGATTCGGAGCATCTGCTTGAGTTTCACACAGTCACTCACTGTTCACCTAAGCAGCTGAGATCACCAGCTCTATTTTCTTTTTCGCCAGATATAAAGCAAAAAGGTGATGAGTTAGATCTGACATCCACACTGCGGGGCACTGAGCACCTCTAAAGCAGCAGGCTGGGAGGGGTGGGAAGCAATTCTGGTTTAACAAAACGAGTGAGAAGAGCATGACAGCCAGTCGAGCGCTGGAGTGTTACGCATGCCGCTTGTTGTCAGCTCAAGCACAGGTTCCTTTCACAGATGTATCCAGACCAGGACCAAAAGCCTCGCCTCTAGCTTTAGCAGAGGGCCCTCTCCTCAACTTAAGCCTGTCTGGAGGTGGGCATGTCTCTCTAGCAAAGCAGTAGTGATTCTCTGTCTCTTGGTTGGATTCCCCAAACGC
This sequence comes from Scopus umbretta, assembly GCA_013400535.1. Classification (NCBI taxonomy): domain Eukaryota; kingdom Metazoa; phylum Chordata; class Aves; order Pelecaniformes; family Scopidae; genus Scopus; species Scopus umbretta. The sequence continues at coordinate 17,587 of VZTL01025396.1, read as the reverse complement.
TAAAAATACCAGGTCACTAAAGCACTTGGGTTCTCAGACCTGCCACATCAATCTCCCGTCTTTCAGCCTATCACTTCTATAAATTCCTCTGTTTCTTAAAAACCTACTTTGTCTGTGGAACCTGTCACTGTCCAGTCATCAGGACAACAGCTTTAAAAATAGCAGATTCAGTATGCAAACATTTTTCTTCTTGCCTGGTCACAAACCAGACCACTTGTTCCTGTGGGTATCTAAGAATTCAATGAAGCTATGGATAAGCTCCCTCCCTGCTCCTCCTTTTTTTTCTTGGAACTGGGTTTTCTAAAGCCCTAATATATTGTCTTCCCTTGTGGCCAACAAGCATTATCCACAATATTTATTTTCCTTTGTGCTTTTATATTCAGTTTATGCTAGAACCAAAGGAAACCTATATATCTACCCATGCTGGTAAAAGCAAATCAATCTGGATGTGTCAGTTGTTTTTTACTATTTATGGGTTGAAGTGAAATGAGACCTGAGTTACTTATGGTTCTTATTTTATAGGAAAAATTAGTTTAAAATAAGAAGGCTGGACATTGCCTAAACTTGGTCTCATAAATGAGTTTCCTGAAGCAAAGCACTCACTAAAATTGATGCCTACTTTGTTCATTATCTGTGATTCACTTTTCAGGCAGAATCAATACATTCTTAAACTTCTTCACTGTCTTGCCTTGCTCATAAACTGGGGAATACCTGTGTATCCCAAACCTGAGCCTATAGGCTTGGCTTTTATCCTCTGGGGCCCGAGAAAGGGATTTAAGGTGCTTAACTGGGATGTAAGAACTCGCGCCCTAGCTTTGTTGCTTGGAGGCAGTTTGGTTCACATAACCGAATTCCCTTTAAAATCACTTGTATCTTGTGCAAGAAGCTTTGATTTTTATTTTCTAGGGCAGTTACATCTGAATGGTCTTCATTTCCACCCTCCACCACCCCCCAAGCCCATGGTAATGAAGTTCCGAGGCACTTGGAAAAGCAATGCTTGCCCCTGTGAAAACACAGAGGCAGGAAAAGCTTCTTCCATGAAGTCATGGAGCAAGAATGGTGTGGCGAGGGGCGGCCGGCGAGGAGCGCGCCGCTCCCCACCGACATTCCTGCCCCCCCCGCTTTGCCAGGGCACAGCCACACGTGTCCCCTCCTCAGGCATTGTCTCCTCAGCCGGGATCCGGTGGACAAATATAGGCATGGAGGAAAACTGCTGATGCCTTTAAAGAGTTATCACCAGTGACCTTGAGATAGGGGCATATAAAGTCTGGACCGGGCGGAGTCGTGACACTTTCTGTGTGCTCTCCAGGGTGAGTACCAACCTCTCTCACTTCTAAATGCGGGTAGCCAGCTATGCTCTAACACTGTACTGTGGTTTTGATGTGACTAAGGTTTTCACGTGGCTTAAGGTTTTAGTAGTAATACCACTAAACATACAGCACTACGTTAGCCATCCTAGGGTGCTGCTTGAATGCTAGGATGGCAAGTACATGTTTCTTCTCTAACATCAGTGCATTCATTTAGCCAGCTAGAATAACCGCTTAGGAAAGTGTCAGGTCCCTTGTAATTATGCATCTGGGTGGACTGGCTAGCCAGTCCCTGCAAGTCATATTTTCTGTCTTCTCTGTCTCCTGCAAGAGGCAGCGGCTTTTGCAGTTTGCAATTTTAGGCAGCTTGTTGGTCCAAGAAGTTCTTTAATCGACCCTGAGTTACAACCCTTGGAGAATTATTGGGTTCCCTTTCAAAGACACACCTGCGATGCCTGCTGTCGTTGCTATTGTGGACAAGCTGTTAGCACTACAGTAGCTCTTCCAACGGCCCTAGCAAGGAAAGACAAGGTCCCTCCTTTCCAAGTCTGAACGCACCATCAAATTGTTGGTGGTCCTGGGCGTGCCACTTAACTTTGTGTAACAGTATTGGCTTTCTGTAGGGTGTAGGTGTTTTCAAGGATCTTCCAAAGTTCATAGACAAGGGCTGGCTATTTTTCTCATTAGCTAGAAGAGACTGAAAGGAAAGCAAACATCTTTAGCTCTGCCTTGGTTTTTCCGACTATGCTGCCTTTTAAAAATAATCCTATGGCCATAAACCAAACAATATTTCCAGTTACTCATATCTTGCAATGGATTTGCCTCACTGAGTTAGCTCTGCACCCCTGAGGTGCATGCTGCCTGGGCTCTGACCTCTGTCGTAACTCCAAGCACATGAGACTGCTGAAGAAAAAGCGATTTTCTCCCAGCTGCCGTAGTGCTTCTTTACATGTTTGCCATGGTGGTTGGCCCTGAATATACATGGAAAAAAAGATAAAATGAGATAAGGAAGTGATAGCTGAGTGGCTGTCCCTAAGAGGTCTGCAAATGGAGCTAGGTTGCATAGAAGTGGTTTAGAGTACTTTAGTGTATATTAGGACTTGTGAGAATCTGTTCTGAGTCCTAGAGATTAACACTGGAGTGGCTCCTCTGGCATTTGCATGTTTTATGTGAAATGACACTTACATGCTCTAACGCTGTTCTGTTTAAATGCATGAACTGATGTATTTTCATTGCTCTACTAGAGTTAAGACACACTCCCCCCTCATGGGAAAAAGACTTTGCCATGCTAGTTTTGAGTTGTGCCTCCAGTTGGGGAATTTTGGTCAGCTCAAATGATGTTAAAATAATTGGCAATGGTTGTGCTTATGTAGGTTCTTAATCTTTAAAAAGGAAAAAAGGTAAGGCTAGTTCTGAGGAATAAAGTTGTTTTTCTCTACAGCAACAAGACAGAAGGTCTCGAGCTTGTACTGCAGTAGCAGGAGAGGACTGAATGTAAAATGTTTGGCAGCTCTGCTGTCTTAGGGCTTTACATTCCCCAGGAGGAATGTGTTGGAAAAAAAAAAACCTGCCTTGGTTGATGAAGAGTTTTTATCCCTACCAGGATTTTGTTAGAAAGAAATTGAATTAAATTTTGAAAGACCATAGTGTCTGTCTTGATAGGGCTCTTGAAAATTTGTTCAGCTGCTCTGGATATTGCACAGTAAATTAAATAAGGGACGAGGTAATATCTGAGTGTCACTTGTACAGCTTCAAATAGTAATCAAACAGTGTCTTGACTTCAAAGAAAAAAAAATAATCTGGAATTCTTAAATTGTGTGTGCGTGTACATGTTTTAGCAGTGGAACTTCTTTTAGATGTTCTTTGGACAGCACCCTGAGTATTTTACGTGTGTGTGTAAGTATTTAATTGTGTGTATGTATAAAAAAATTGTATATAAATAAACCCATATCTGTACGGTCACTTTAGAGAGTACATAACAATCAAATTAATTGCTTGGCAGTACAGACCTAGCAAGTCGGTCTCACAGCCATGTCCTATGTCTTCTCTATCGTGCTAAAAGGCTCCTAAACACTGTGGCCTTGTCATCTGAGAAAACAAGCGTAGGTATTAAGCTGGACTAGTAAGTGCAAATCAGTCTAAAAACCTATGAAGCCCTTGCACCTATACTGCAGATACACTTGCCCTCTGCCATGCCTTGCTGCAGGGGGATGCCCAAGCTGGGGAATTCAGAGGTACCAGCAACTTGGGAACCTGCACTAGCACAGGACCTCCCTGAGCCATGTTGGTCCTGTTTTTTCTAACATGCTCATTTTTGTGATCAGAGGAGCGTGCTGCAGGTAGCAGAGCTGTTTCCCGCTCCAGTGCTGGCTTTCTCCAACATGAGCGTGAGCATATGTCCCTGGAGCAGCACCAAGGGCATAACGCACACCCTTGCAGCAGTTCTCACTTTGCAGCGGTGAGGTCTTGCTCCATGATTCCCAGAAAATGCCTGCCTGAGACGATGCTTAAAGTGGAGGAGTGGCATGGCCCCAGGGAGAAGTGCTGAAGAGCATGCGCCTGCTCCATGGGAATTTGAAAGGGGCCAGAATAGTCCCCCTGCTTAAGTGGTTTTTAAAATCACAGCTTCAAGCGGCCCATTTTATCTCTTGCTCTTAAGCACCATTCGTGCCATAAAGAAGAGATTAAATTCTCCTGTGGAGATAACTGTGACCCATGTGTTTTGAGCCACACAGGATCTGGCTGGCTTTAAATAAGCTGAGCTGGGGAAGGGTTTAGCTAAGGGTGCAGTACAGCCCCAAATCTGTGCTAGGTATTTGTGTTTCAAATTAATCACCACTTTGATCAGCTACCTGCCACATTGTGCTGAGTGTTTTGTATTGCCTCGGATCTTCCATGAAATAGATTTCACCCCCCTCCCTTTCTTTGGCAGACCAGGTCCCTTTCTTTTTCCTCTTTGAGCTGTGCCACCTTGAACCCTTGCCAAGATGATGGACATGTCGGAATTCGGGGAGGCTGCTCCCTTCCTCCGAAAGAGCGAGAAGGAACTGATGATGGCACAGACCGTCGCCTTTGATGGTGAGTTGCAGTACTCTTTATGCTGCCAGTGGCCAGTTAAGAGGGATAAGGGTTGCATCCAAGCGTAGTTGTGGGAATGCAGAGCAAAGCAGGATGCAAAGCCTCTGTTGTTGCCACTGTGCTGCTACTGCTGCTTGAGGTAGCTGGTTCAACCAAGTTCTGATTTCTTTTTCTGCAAAGCTATTAAAACCCCCCAGGTAGTACTGAATAGAAATAATCTGTCAATTTATGGTAAGTAAGTAATTAACTAGATTTAGAAGCAAGGCATATTTCTATTGCCCTGCTAACAGGGGGATCACTTCTTTGTCTGTGGCCTGACTAAATGTCTCATTATGTTGTACCTGTTCATCTGTTTGATTTGCAGGCTGTATGACAGTCTGATGTCAGCTTTTAGTTTCCCATAATTTATTTTTAATGAAATGGATTTATATGAGCTCTGAGGTGTAGTAGTAAGTATAAATATACCAGTAACTAGAGCATTTCGCTATTTGGAATAGTAACTAAAGTGTAATGCAGACCTGAAGTCTAGTGCAGCTACTCCAAACTCTAAAAAGCCACAAACATAACTTAATGCAAGTTATTAATATTGTTGTTTTACAAGACAAACCTCAGAAGAATGTTCAGGAATAAGGTTAAAACTGATAGCTGGCAGGCAAATAATGTGGGCTGAACTCCTCACTCAGATCGCAATTTTCTGTGTGACTTTTTAGCAAACGCCTTAATTTGGATCTCAGTTCCTCCATCTGCACACTGGTGATAATGATTATGGGTTTCCCATGGAGGCTGGGGCTTAGCCAGCATTTGTGAAATATTTTGACACCTTGTGCTGGGAGGGTCTAGAGGAAGCCAAGTGGTGGTTTCAAAAGGGAGACAACGTTTGGGAGCCCTACACCTTCTGCTCTGGCAGGCAGTTCCCCAGCAGTGCCAATCTGCTGCGGTCCCAGTGGTTTTGTGTCACTTGTGCGGAAAAAGTAACCCAGCAATCTCACTTAGCTAGGCATGGTGCTACTCTTTGACACAAGGCTGTGAACCTTCGGTCTCCTTAATTTCACAGGGAAGAAGAAATGCTGGGTTCCCGATGAAAAGAAAGCTTACGTTGAAGCTGAAATTACAGAAAGCAGTGGTGGCAAAGTGACCGTGGAGACGACAGATGGAAGGGTACAAAACTGGTTTTATCCAATCCGTGACTAACAAGGTCAGAGCAGCAAGCTCCAGAAATTACCTGTCCCGGTTTAAGCTCAGTTGCCCGTTTCGTGAAATGGGTTGCAAATGGGAAGCCCCAGTAACTGATGCCCTATCAGAATAACACATGAAAAACCACCAAGGGAAAAACAGCAGTGCGGTGGTGGGTAAGTGAGCGTCAGCCACCGCACAGCAGCGGGTGGTCTGTGAGCAGAGGTATGCAACCAACCAGTTCTTGTTTGGAGCCCAGAGGTAAAAGCCCAGGCTGTAGCTAAACCCACGGCTCCTTTCGCAGCCGTACCGCTGCGCTAACTTTTATCATCTCGGCCTTCCCCCATTCTTCTGATAGCTGTGAAAAAACACGGTATTATGTACATGGGCTGGGTTTGAGCTGAAGGATTTCCCTCTGCAGGAGGAAAAAAAAATGTTCTTCTCTAAGGTGTGTGAAGCAACAGAAAATCCTGGTGTTTTCCAGTGTTGCTGTACTCATTTGTCTTTGCAGACCATGACTATAAAAGAAGATGATGTGCAGTCAATGAATCCTCCCAAATTTGACATGATCGAGGACATGGCTATGCTGACCCATCTGAACGAGGCGTCTGTGTTGTACAATCTGAGAAAGCGCTACAGCAACTGGATGATCTATGTAAGGGTCATGACAAGGGTATATTTAGAAATCTACATTTCAAGTGCAGGTTTTGTGTTTGAACATGCTGTGCTCTTCATCTTCAATTTACAACTTTGATAAGTCACAAAACTGAGGGTCTTGCTCATCTTTTCAGGAAAGAAGTTGCTTGGAGCTGGCTTGTGTCTGAATACGGACAGACAAAACTGAATAAGATGGTGCCTAGTTCTTTGGTTTTGCTTGCTTGCCTACAACAGGGGTATCATGGGACATATTTTCAACAATCAAGGCGTTGGGGAGACCTAGTTTATTTTTCCTCTCCTAATATTAATCCATGTCAATGCCAGCCACGGAGATTTCCTTGTTAAGAAACAATGCCTCAAGCTTAGAGCACACACATAACTTCTTTTAAGTATGAGCCTTTCTATCTTTAGTTCAGTAATTTTATTCCCCTCATTTTCAGTGCTGACGTCTGTCTTGTTTTGCTCTGGCCTTTTCCCTTGCTCTGTATCTTCCCCATGACACCATTAACATAATTTCTGTCAGCACCAGGACAATCTTCAGTAGCATCTAATTTTAGGACACCAAACTTTCGCGCTCAGTTTGCTGCATTCAGTTGTGTCTGAAATCAGTCAGGAGAATCTATAGATTTGCTAGCCAATTCCTGTTCTGGTTTTTGGTGTTCATCAGAGGAGTGAATCCAACTTTTCCCCATTTAAATTCTGATTGTTAAACATTTTCTGCATCTCTCTAATAACCTCTGTATGGACACGTATGGCCTAAAGCATAGCTTTGCTTGCAGATCAGTATAGGTAGAAAATTAAATTTGTCATCTTGCTATAATCCGTTTACTGGCTGGGGTTTTTCTTTTCCTTGTAGAAAATAGGACTGAGGACTCATGCCAAGGCCATTCTGGAGCAGGCCCTAATGCTATTTTTAGGGGAAGACACCTGGATATCATCTGAAACTTTTAAAAATGTAGTTGAGCTCATTAATCTGTGTGCACATAGTGCTTGTTCCCATATAATAAATGGGTTTCTTTGAAGTTTTTTTTGCTTCAACCTGGACTAAGTACCTGAGAAGTTACGAGTTACCAGCTAACAACAACTCCCTGGAGTTACAACTGAAAACTCATTCTTTCTCAGAAGAATCAGGCCCCAGCTAACTGGTGCAGATAGCCCAAAGAGCGACTCTAAAGATAGATTTTTGCCAACCATGTTTCTCCAAAAGCTGAAAAAACCTCCACAGCCTTGGGGAATAACATTATGAAGTTGTTTTCTCTTTGAACACCCACCAGAAATTGACCCAAGGTGCTCACATCAAATTAATATTGAGAGATTGTTTCTCCTCCTAAGAATGGAGTTCAAATAGGAAAGCGGTAACTTTTCTTTCCTTCGTAATGACTGTTTTCAAGAGAAAACAACTTTTGTGGGGTAGCAAGGCAGAAAATCAGGTATAGGTCTATTTGCTGCTCCTTCGTTTTGCTGACAGGCATGCTTCTGTTTTTGCTTGTCATCTTGAAAATACTCTTCCCCCTTTTGGAAAACCGATTAGTATCTGTAGTTTTGATATCAGTTGCCAATAGGAAGCCACTTAGCAGACCAGTAGCTTTAGAAATTTGGATCAAAGGCTGAAATTCAAATCAGAATTCAAACTCAAATCAGAAGCTGGCAACACCAGGTCCTGCTTGATTAACTAGGCCTTTTTTTTTTCCTTCTTGAGTGGGTTTTTTCACTCTTGGTTTGTGTTCCTCTCTAGACTTATTCTGGTTTATTCTGCGTGACTATAAATCCCTACAAGTGGTTGCCTGTCTACAAGTCAGAGGTCGTTGCTGCATACAAAGGCAAAAGACGCTCGGAGGCTCCTCCTCACATCTTCTCCATTGCTGATAACGCGTACCACGACATGCTGCGTAGTAAGTGGCACTGTTTGCTTTCAAATTTAGTTTCGCTTTATTTAGCCAACATGATTGGTACTGGATGGAACTTTGTGAGAGCTTTTGCAGTGTGCAACAAATATGGAAATACTCTACAAGCAACAGGTGCTTAGCAGTCTGTGTGTGTGCGCATATATATATATATATATTCTTTTTTTTTTAAAACAAACCAAAAAAAAACTCTCCTGACTGTCCCTGTGGTAGTTCTGGTAACAGTAAGCTTTGTATATGGATTATCTGTAAGGTGCATAAATTTAGCTGTCTGAACTGGGGGAATCCATCAGTTTGTAACAGATAGGGGGTCATGCCCCAAAGGTCTGTAAGTATTTTCCCAACCTCTAAAATAAACTTACTCTCAGTTTATGCTCAGTATTCTAACGCTTATAAGATGTATGCATTCAAAGGTTACTGAAGGCCAGCCATCTAGGGTGCTGCGTGCACATCGCTTGCACGAAGCTGCTGTAGGTCAGTGTTGCGCTGCCTGCTGTGGTCTGGGCGCCAGCCCTGTGGCAACAAACTCCAGATCTTCCTGTGAAATTTTCTCACCCTGATCCTCAAAGTTACTGGAAAAAAAAGTTTATCAGCAGAGGGCAGCAGTGACGTGCTCACACCAGGTTCTGTGAGGCAGCAGGGTGAATGCCAAAAAGACATGGTGGGAACACATCCTGCTGTCACCTGGTTTTGAAAAAATGTGACGTGCCACACCTGTGAGGGGACAGAAGGTGCTGGGGGCAGAGAGGATGTGTGTGTGGCTGCAAAGAGATGCTCTTTTATCAGATAAGGGTGAAATATGGCCAGGCTGCCCAATCTGTAGCCTGTCATGATGAATGGAATTAGAAAAGAAAAGAGGAATTTAGGCTCAACAGCTTGGGAAGCTGCTATGGTATAGCATTTGCTGAACTTGGTTAATAATATATTAAGGTTGCAAAATGTTCTAATAAATGCTTATTTCTGGTCAGGTCACTAACAGTGGGGACATTATAAAACTTCATTCCAGCAGTATGGCCAACTGAAGGAGTACGAATGCATAGTAAGGAATGGCCTGTGAACAAACAGCAAAATTACTTGGGTTGGTCTAATATTGCAGGAGCAGAAGGGTCAGATGTGAGCAAAGATGTACTTGGGAGTAAGAAAACAAACATTCTGATGACAGGAAATTACTTACTTTATTATAGTTTCGCAGACACAGGGGTCTTTAATGCCAACTTGAACAAAACATGAGAGGAGGAGCTAGGGCAAGGCTAGAACATGCACTGCTGGAGGCTGGACTAGGCAACACTAGTTTTTATCTTTCCATCTCTGCTTCATGTGATTCCTGTCCCTGCAGGACTGATTCTGGAATAGTTGGTACTCATTTGCAATTATAATAAGCAATTTGTACAGCCTACTAAGTTTGTCTCTTCCCCCTCCCCTCCACAGATCGGGAGAATCAGTCTATGCTGATCACGTAAGTGCTTCTTTTTTTTGACTGATTTGAGACTCTGTTGCTGTGAAAAACTTAGAAGAAATAAAATCCTACTGAAATACAAGTTGACCCTCGAAAGCCCAGCTCAATTGCCTGGAACTTGATCCAAGCCAAGTAACTGGCAATTTGGCCATCTGACGGCTGCCGTGAGGCCCATGGGAAAGGAGTAGCTAAGGGTTTGATGGAGGTTGGCCCATTTCTGATTCCCATGTGGTGTTCATTCCAAGTAGGCATGAAAACAATTCAGCAGGCACTTAAAGAAGCTTCTTCCAAGATTAGCCTTGCTGTGGCTGCCCTCTTTGGACACAGAAGACTCCTTTTCAACGTGGTTGCTCTTGCTGAAAATTATATTTAAGAATGTTGTATAGATGCATCTAAAAGGAGGGAGATGACCAAGGCAGAAAAGAAGAGGCATGTCATTTACTGGCAAGCATGAAAGATGGAGAGCTGGGTGTTCCTCTGCACAGGTCACATGTGCTCGTCGATAATGCCAGCAAATTACTGCAGCTTTTCTGCATTTTTTCTAACTCACTAGCTGTGTATATAAGTATACCCCAGATCCTCAGTCTGGATGTTTGTAATAAAACTTCGTGTCCTTAAAGGAAGCTCAGTATAATGTGGGTTTGTACTAGATTTCTGAGCCCAGTCATGTGAAGAATTAGTTGCTGCTATTGTAGGCATTCACCTCTTCGTTCAGTCGATTTAATGTGATTTCCACTGAAATGGCCAAACAACAGGCTGCAGAAATCAGAGTCAGCGATTCTGAGAACAGCCTGTAGGCGGGGAGGAGCTGGCAGGACATGAGTGTGAAAGAATGAGTTACAGCTGTTTGAGCAATGCCTATGTTACCTTCCTCCTTCCTTTAGTGGAGAATCCGGTGCTGGCAAGACTGTCAACACGAAACGCGTCATCCAGTACTTTGCCACAGTGGCAGCCCTGGGTGAACCTGGTAAAAAGAGCGTAAGTCTGCTGGTGGCTGTTTCATTTCAGACTCCCAAGGTTTTTCGTTTGTGTACAACTAACCTCACAAGTCTGCATCCTGAACACTAGACTACGTGCTAGACCTCAGCAGGCATGGTTAAGAAAATAAACTGTTGGGGAAAAAATACTGACGCTTCTACACGGCATTACTGAGAGCATGCTGTTCCGAAGGTAGAAAGGCAACGCTCACCTGAACTTGCCATGCTCCAGACAAAGCAGCAAAACCACTCCTGGTTCTGAACAGCTGCTTGTTGCTGCTGCTTTTTTCTGAGAGTTTTAGTTTTCTTGTGTGTTAAATATGTTTCAGATCATGTTAGAGACGGTCAAAAGATGGGGAGACTGTGAAGATTAAGAATTTTGATTTTTTTCACATAGAAAATAGTCTTCAAAAGGGATAGGATTATAATTTCTCATCAAAACGTCTGTTTTGTTGAAAGCTTTTTTGTCCACAAAAAAGGCATGTTTTGACAAAAGAATTTTTTCAGTCAGCTTTTCTGTATTTCTCTTTGGATAAGTGCTGTTCTGCTTATAAGTGCTCTGTAAGGTTACAGTGAATACTGTATTCATGCTGCTTTTTATCTTGTGTTGCTATAAGCTTATTCACTACGAGCTTCACTGTACCTTAAGGCTCAACGCTCTTTTGTGGTGAATTAACTGATTCCTATGAACTGTATTTTTAAGGCCAAAATTTCAGCCATGCTTGGATTCTGTACACATAACTCGCATCACTAAAATCTAATATACATTCATCTGAGGCCTGCAAAGCTCTCTTACCGATGATTGAGTAGTCCAGAGCCAGCTTTCTGCGTGCAATGAGATTGGTGCTCATAATGGTGTCTGAAACCTGGTCTGCTCATGGAACAATTGTGCAAATAACAGATACTGCAGCTGGAAGATACTCCATATAATTTATCAGCTCAGGGCGCATTTTATTTTCATTATCATCACCCCTTTTTTTCAAATAATCCAAGAGTTCAAGTGCAGCACGATCTAATTATCTAAAACTTGCCTGCTTGCATTTACATCCTTTTGTTCTTACCACCTAGCACCAGTCTCCTTTCTCTGTCCAGTTAGTTAGCCTTTTGGTTCATTGTGGAACATCTCCAGAGCAAAAGCAGGTAGATGTTTGGAGTGGAGGTTAAAACAACAAGCTGGGTAGGAACAGCACTTGGCTATTTCTTGATATATGGTGAACGCAAAGTAACAGTCAGATGTGCTTTTTCAAAAAGGCTTTCAAAAGGCTTTCAAAAAGTCCCGCTGGTGTGTTGGTGCCCACTAGACATCTAACCTTGCTATCTTTACCTTTTGAGATGTCCTGCATGTTAGCACTCACATTTTCTCTCTCTTTTCTTTTTTTTTTCTTCTCTGTTGTGTTCTTCTTTTGACAGCAACCAGCTACCAAAACAGGGGTAAGTCATCAGCTTTGCTATTTTATCTTTTCCACATGAAATACAGTAGTGAGCTCTGTCAGTCTGTGTCAGGAACCTCAGCATTTCACTTCGTGTGTCCCCCAGTGAAGGATCTCTAGAGCCCAGGCAGTTAAAGTAGTTTGCTTCAGCAAACTGAAGTTTGTGCAAGTGACAGTTAATGATTTTCTCATCTCCAAAAATCCCAAATATTACAAGCTTTGAGTGCTTTCAAATCTAATGCATTTTAGTGCTTCTCACTGTCTTCAATAGCTCCTCTCCCACACACATTCACTTGGATGTCCCCACATATTTCACAGTACTTGGGAAGATATGGTGATTTCTTTCATATGTAGATGGTACAAAATATCAAATCTACAAAGCAAAACAGTAGAGACTGCAGAATGTTTGAGGCTTTTTAAGCACTAATAATTGACTGACAATCTCCCTGATACACTATTCACACTGTACCACCCCTAGGGTGGAGCTAAATCACTTTGCTATGGAGACTTCTCTCAATAAGTGAATGCATGGCTGAGTTTTAGTTGACAGCTGAGTTTGTGGCCTGTAGGTTTCTCAGTAGTATTTCAACCTTGATTTCTAGGGAACCTTGGAGGATCAAATCATTCAAGCAAACCCAGCCCTAGAAGCTTTTGGAAATGCCAAAACCTTGAGAAATGACAACTCCTCACGTTTTGTAAGTCTGTAACATATCATAATGACGTCCTCTTCAACAATGGCCAGTTCATAACATCTCTGTAATAATCCCTTCATAAGTTGCTTCTTGTTTTGTCAAGTAAAATGGTTGGATTTCCACACAGTGGAAGAATAGCAAAGTAGGATCTAACCAGGAAAAACTACCGGAATGATTAAAGATAAAAAGAAACAAAGAAAGATCCACCCTGAATAACTGTTTAAACTGTACATGATCAGGAGACAAGCAAAGCCAAGCTCTGTGAAGCCTCTTGAACAGTAATGGCAGATCTTCCCCAGGACTGCCTCTGCTGCATAGCCTTATTTTCCTACCATGTTTTCCGCTAGCCTAAGTCACTCCCTCTCCCTGTAATAGCTCTACTTTGTCTCTAAGTGTGCTTGTCCCTCAGTGCTGACAGGACCTTGGGCCTTTCCACATTTCCATTAGGCTTCCAGGAGAGCAGTCCCCTCAGGAGCTCTGCCTCTGCCACATCTGGTTGACGTTGGCTCAGAGGTCCAAAAGGAATGGTATGAGGATGACAGCCTGAGTTTGTAGCCCATGCTTCCCTAATAAATCCAGTTAAAAATGAATTGGAGAGGGCCAGAGGTTATAAGCATCTGTGGAAAGCTACACAACTGTATAAATTTGTTTAATTTCCAGTTTGTCAGCTGGAATGGAAATTAATTCTTTATGATGTATTTGAATACAATAAATTAAATGAAAACTACTAAATTTTTATGACTTTTGGGGGAGGAATACACAAATTTAATGGGCAAAGCAGTGTAAAATCACAGCACCCTTCTGACGTAAGTAGTTGCATATAAGTTAGGACTGCAAATGAGGAGGAGTCAAAAAAGGAACCTGTGTGTGTCATACCGAGGCGTATTACTCCGAGTCCTGCATTACAGTAAACCTGCATCATGAAACTGGAAGCTACGTGTATTCCCGTATCTTAGCCTGGCAGATAAGTACACTGTTATCCTTTCCCCACAAACTGATTACATAGCTGTATGTACAGATTTAGACCTGGAAAAGTGTAATATCGTTGTCTGATATTTCTTATTGAAAATCTGCCTGTGCAAAGCCAAGAAGTTAGCATAAACTGATTCTTTGGGCCAAATGATTGCCTTCAAGCAGCATCCTTTGTTTCCCTCTGTGTATACTATATGCACTAATTACAATATTCTTCTGTGTGAATTAGGGTAAATTTATCCGAATCCATTTTGGAACCACAGGCAAGCTGTCATCTGCTGATATTGAGATTTGTAAGCAGCAAACTCTCTCCTTTTAAAAAAATACAATTGCTCATCTGAAAGCTTGGAGAGCCTTTCTCACTGAATTTTTCCTTTGTGTGACTAGATTTATTGGAGAAATCCCGAGTGATTTTCCAGCAACCGGGTGAAAGAGATTATCACATCTTCTACCAAATCCTGTCAGGGAAGAAACCAGAGTTACTGGGTAAGCATTGCGTGGATCCACAGCTTTTAAGAACCAACCTGCAGCTGCATAGACAATGGAGGGGGCTGTGGAGGGGGCCAGGGGCAAACCCATGTGCATGAAGTGCCTTACACTTCCACTTGGTGAAACTGGACTTCCACTGTCAGATACACTCTTCTAAAGATCATGTTCCAATGGCAGCAACAGAGATCATTTTTCTGTGATATCCTGATGTAGGTACTCTATAAAGTGAAGTGATATTATAGGTTAATCTAAAGGGAATGAAATTCAGACAGGACTTTTAAAACGTAGCATTATAAAGGCAAAAAATGTCACACTGAATTTGTGTAATCGAAGGCCTTGAAACATCTGGAAAATGCTACGCCTCCAGAAGCATTTGTGGTGATAAAACTTTGATTATCCAGATTTTCACATATGAGGAGATTTGCTTATAGGTCCATGAAGAAAAGCTAGTTTCCTCTTTCTGCCCCAAGTGCCAAAATGGGCATCCTAGCATGTTGTGTAGCCAGAGAGAATGCTCAAAGCTGCCTGCTGCTGATTATGTGACAATTACCTCTTTCAAGCTTCCTCTGGGTGAATGCAGTCCCATAGACCTGCTGGACAAGAGCAGGTGGGAGCTGCTGCTCCCATTTTTGGGGGAGGTTTGAATAAAACCTTCACTAGTTATTTAAGTGATGTGGTTTGCTGACTTTAAATTGTGCTCTGAAGAAACACATTTTATAAAATATATTGAAGAGTCACTTTATTGCTCCATTAAACTCCTACTAAGCCATAGCAATCATAATCTGTTTTGAAGCCTTATTATCCTGACAGTGTGTGGTCAAGTCCCTAACCCTCTTAGCTTTTATGTGGCCTAATTATTGATGGTTACAGGAAAGATTTCAAGGAAACATTACACTGAGATTCCTGTGTGAATCCCTGTGCTGGGAAAATATGCTCTTTCCCATAAACTGTCTGTGTAGTCTACAACAGCACACATCTTTCTGGCCAGCAGGAACATGTCTGCAGGCTCTTGAAGAGGCTGAAAATAATGGGGACTTCTCTTTTGTAGACAAGAAATGTATGCGTTCGTATACAAACACATACATACCTAAATATAGATGAGATTAAATATAGATAAGTATAAATATAGAAAAATACAAATGTAGTTAAATGAATACATAACATAGCGACTACATAGCAAAGACAAATGTATAGAGAATATGATTTTATATACTCATATATTGGTAGACATGTATATATTTACATACATACATATTTAGACAGGCAGGTATGTTTGTATGGATATAAAAGATTGAAATCTAGACCAAACCTTGGTCTGCTGAATGTGGATGAAACTTTCTGTTGATTTAGGCCAGCAGGACTCTCCCTGTAGTTTTGAAGCCAGCTAGCTTTCCAGAAAACAACTCTACAATTTTGGGTTTTGATGTGAAGGAAAAGAAAAGAGGAGAGAAAGAGAGAGATGTATTCAGACTTTTGTTCATCAAGAGCCAAGTGTCTTCTGCAAAGAATCCTGGAAGTGACTGTTTTGTGAGTCTGTTATAAAAGAGGGGAACCATGCCCATTGTTCCTGTCTTGGATCATACTAAAATCTTTTTCTCCTCTCTACTTAGACGGGACTTTTACCCCTACAGGCATGCAAGGCAGAAAGTACAGGAAATTATGAAGTCAATATACTGCAAAACATTCTTAATAGAGTCCATGCAGTATTCGCATATTATTTTTATTCACACTTTCTCTAAATCTTGGTCTTCAGACTATAATAGTAGAATGAGAGAGTTGGCTGCTGCCCTGCAGTTGGGGAAAAACAAAACAAAACAAAACCCACCAACAACCAGAAAACAACTTTATACACAGTTGTGCAAAGAAAAATGTATGTCAGAGTTGTTCTTTTGATCTCTATTCTTTTGGGATATCCTGAATGGATGGCAGTTTTGACCTTGGCAGTTCTTTTACAGATATGCTACTGGTATCTACCAACCCATATGACTACCACTTTTGCTCACAAGGAGTAGTTACAGTGGACAACTTGGATGATGGAGAAGAATTGATGGCAACAGATGTAAGCCTGCATTGATTTGACTTTTTGCTTCATAGATTACTTGCATGTGGGCAGGAAAAATGCTGGCAGGAGTCTGACTTCTGTCACTGAAACTATTGGACTAAACTGAAAGCAGAAATGGGTCTTAATTGCATTCATACTATGAAGCATGAGGCTTGATAAACTATTATACTTTTGAATCTGGCCTTGCTCCATGTAATGCCCAGGAGCACAATCTTCTTATAATTTTGATATATATAATGCTAGATAAATGGAGCTCTCCTCCTGCTCCCCAGCCACTGCTGGGTCTTCAGGGTGTTCCACTGGCTACTTTGTGAGATAACACCCCTTGGCAGGTTAGTAATATCTGCCATGCAAAAGTAGATTGCAGGGCTGCAAAATGCCATTGCTTTTGAATAGGAAAGTGACAAAGTATCTGTGTTTCCTTCTCACAGCAAGCCATGGACATCTTGGGATTTGTGCCCGATGAGAAATATGGTTCCTACAAGCTCACTGGTGCCATCATGCACTTTGGGAACATGA
Source organism: Scopus umbretta (assembly GCA_013400535.1). Taxonomy (NCBI): domain Eukaryota; kingdom Metazoa; phylum Chordata; class Aves; order Pelecaniformes; family Scopidae; genus Scopus; species Scopus umbretta. The sequence continues at coordinate 871 of VZTL01025396.1, read as the reverse complement.
AATTCAAACAAAGACCCAGAGAAGAGCAGGCAGAGGCTGATGGCACTGAAAGTAAGAATACCACCTAAAATTACTCCTTATCTTCAAAAGTCTGGGATGTATCACGCACTGTGTTGAGGAAGAAGCAGCCTGCTTGCTTTGATCTTCCACAATGTAGCTTCTGCTCAGCCAAGAGTGCTCTGCTTTATTTGTAGCAGTGGCTTGTTCAGTGGTGAGTAACCTTAGTAGAAGGCAAATAGACGCAGTCAGAGTAAGCCAATGAAATTCCATTTTTGTGACCATTTGAACAAAATGGTTGTAAAAAGTTGTTGCCTTAGCTTTCTCTTTCATGTCTTCAGGTCTTGCTTCTTTATTTTCTCCTGCACCTGGAACTCTGTATAACCAGTGTGGAGATATGTTCTTTTCCCTATATCCGAAGACTGTGGTTCAAGTGTGATTCTTGCAGCAGCTGGGGTCTAAGGTAGCTAGATGACCTCCTCTACCACAAAGGGAGAGTACAGGCACACCTAACACAAATCATTAAAAGAGCAAGGTTTCATCCAGTTTCTCTTTGGAAGTGGATGTACTTAATATTTTTTTTCTTGGCTAGGCACGTTTCCATGTAGAAGTTCGAAGCCAGTTGAAACTTTTTTTCTCTTGATCAGGTGCTGACAAAGCTGCCTACCTAATGGGAATCAACTCCTCCGATTTGGTTAAGGGTTTATTGCACCCTAGAGTGAAAGTTGGCAACGAGTATGTGACCAAAGGTCAAAGTGTTGAACAGGTAAGGAGAAGCTTTCAGGGTATTTGGATACCTGTCCCGCAAGCCTTGAAGATTGGCCTGTAACATCTCAGAGACACAGACAGCTGCTAGAAATATTAACATGTACCT
>VZTL01025395.1:14462-38217 GCA_013400535.1 Scopus umbretta | reverse complement strand
AGGTATATCCATTATAATCTCCACCCTTGCTCCTTTTGGGCCAGGTTATAGGGTTTAACATTGCAATGAACTCCTCCCTTTACTCCTAGCCTGGCTAGTAATAAGGGGTTATAGTAATTCCCATTGCATGCAACTCAAATCCCAGGTTACAACAATTTAAAGGTATTTCCATTTAAATCTCCANCAACAATTTAAAGGTATTTCCATTTAAATCTCCACCCCTGGTCCCTTTGGGCCAGGTTACAGGGTTTAACATTGCAATGAACTCCGCCCCTTGTCCCTGCTCTGGCTTGCACTTATCCGCAGACTACAGTCCCTTAGGGGTGTACCTGCTCCAAGTGCAGCCTTATCTATGAGCCACAGTCTCTACAGGGTATACCTGATGTGACATAGACTTACCCATAGCTGCAGTCACTTTGAGGTGCACCAGTTCCAGTGTGGCTTTCTCCATGGGCCACAATGCCTTCAGAGATATACTTGCTCCAGTGTGGCCTCACCCACAGCCACAGTCCCTTTAGAAGTAAACCTGCTCTAACATGGCCTTACCCAAGGTGACAGTCCCTCCAGGGATGTACCTGTTCTGTCATCAGCTTATTCATGGCCTTTGAGGTGCTCCAGCATTACCTCATGCACAGCCAGTGATGCTTCATGGTGTACCTTCTCCAGTGTGGTCTTATCCTTGGGCCACAATCCCTTCAGAGGTATACCTGCTGCAACACAGAAATAATCATGGCTACAGATACTTCAAGATGTACCTGCTATGGTGTGGGCTTGTCCACAGCCACAGATGGTTTGGGCTGTCCTAGTCCTGTGTGGACTCATCTGCAGGTCACAGTCCCTTTGGCTAGAGTTCACACTGGAGTTCCAGCCTGTCCAGTACAGCAGCACAGTGTCCTGGTTTCAGCTTAATTCCGAGTTCATTTTCTTCCTAGTAGCTGCTATAGTGCTGTGTTTTTGCACTTAGCATGAGAACAATGCTGATAACACGCTGATGTTTTAGTTGTTGCTAAGTAGTGTTTACACTAGGCAAGGAGTTTTTAGCTTCCCATGCTCGGCCAGGTGCAGAAGAAGCTGGGATCATATATAGTAACTTGTCTGTGTCCTAGGCATTAATAAAGGCATTTCACGGGAACTTGCAGGAAGGAATGAAATTATCTCATACCACAAACTGCTGCTGAAACAAGGCAGCCCAGGGATATGGGGAACATTTCAAAATTATAAGCAGTTGTATTAAAACAATAATATATGTTTAAATGTTTCTGGTTTGTTTATTAAATGTTACCCTTTGTGTATGCCAAGAATAACAAGTTATCTTGCTTTCAAAACAGAAAAAAAAATGGTTTAAAGTAGCAACCAAAAAATGTAGGAGATTCACTTTTTTGACCTCTGTGGTGTGTTTCTGTAGAATTATTACAGCAGGGATTGGATTACTTATTAGATGAATAGCTTTGTATCCAGTGATTTTGTAAACCCATCCATTCATCTTTTGAATAATTACTATGTTTGTAAATAAGCAGCAAGATTAATAAAATATAAACTGGAGAGAAAAATGAGATACATCACAAAGATAAAACAGCAAAAACCATATTTGTAGTGCCTTTTAAGGAGGGGTTTCTGCCTAAAGATTTAATCTTTAATTAAATTTATGCATTTTATTTGTTGTTTCTTTTATTATTTTTTCCAGAACATGCTGATACAGCAGTGATTTTGCTAACAGAATCTATGGTATTGCTATAATAAATATTATGGCAAAAAACCACTCTGGACTATTTCCCTAAGCATTAGCATTTTGAGAGTGCATTTGGGTTTGGCCACCATGAATTCATGCACTGTATATTTGATTGTAAAATCATCATTGTTAAAATATATGGCCTTAATGGGTCTTGAACTGGCAGAGAAATACCAAAGGCAAAGCTAAACAACAAGGAGAGAAATATATGTATTTTGGCATAGACCTGAGCTGCAGCTAGCAGCTCACCAAACTTGTACTGTCCAGTGACTGAAATGAAGTTTCTTAGTTTTGTTTTTTTTTGGTAATTAACTCCCTTGCTTGCTTGCTAGGGCTGTCTCAGAGTTGTCTCTGCCACATCTGTTATGTGACTACCTCATTTAACAAATGTACATAAACAGATAGACGAAGTAACACCTTCAGACTCCTTGTAACTATTTTCTTCACCAAGGGGGAAGCTTCCCTGTAAGGTCCCAGACAACTACTGTTACAGGGTAGAAGGATGATGAGAATGGCAGAATGCAACACATCGGTAGGAGAAAGGGCAGATTTATCTTGTATATAGGTGGGATCCATCCCTCCTTACAGAACAAACATTTTTAACAAATAAAATATAAGAGATGAAGAGAAATAGTAATGGCTGAAAACAAAGATCTAATGTTTCACAGAGTGATGCTAGGAACAGAAGGGAATTTTGATGAAGAAATGTGCAGGTTTGATTTTGGGAGAGTTTATCACAGCGGAATAGAGGTAAGAGGCAGTAAGCAAAGAGCAGTAATATTTCATATTGGAAGGAATCCATGGAGAACATTATTAAACTTCCCCTCTTTCCTTCCCAAAAAATACCATTACCAAAGGACAGTTTTGGAATAGAGCACAAAATGCACTGAGAAAGACTACAGTTGTGTAGGGCTACATGTAAATTTTTTGTACAGAGACAAAGATGAGAGACAGTCTCATTCTGTTTTGATAGGAGGAATAAGTGTTGATCAAATGTTGATCAAGGTTGTGAGATCAAGAGATTTTATAAGTAGGTTTTGAATACAGTCAAAATACTGACACACTTCTCAAACAGCACAGCTTAAATTCAGGCTTCCCTCTTCTAGGTGGTAGCAAAAAGGAGAATTGCTTGGAAAAGCAAAGTTTTTCAGCCAAACAGCATTATTTCCAAGGCATTAACTTTCTTTTGTCTTCAAGAAAGCAGTTGCTTAACTGCCATTTCAACTATTTTTAATCCAGCCATCTAGAGTGTGGTAGAAAAATACCTTAATTTACTACAGCTGACTAAGAGTACTAAAACTGGTATCATACCTCTGCACTTAGGGCAGACAGCTGTGAATTTTCTTTAACAGCAAGAGAGAGAAAGGGGAAAAACTCCAGAAAGTGAACTGGAACTTTCCTATCAATGTGTGTTTCAGGTGACATGAAATCTATACAACTGGAATTTAAAGAAGTCAAAGAAAAGGTGATGGATGGTTTAGTTATAGTTGATCTTTATATAAGAAGGGTAGATTAGACATTTCATGATCTTACGGGTCTGTTTTGTACAGTTCTACAAAATTATTGTGAGTATGATACTGTATGACAAGTTTTTAATATCTCTGAAACCATAACAGATAGGGAAGAAGAAAATAGTATTTTTCTTGAACCTGAAAATACTGGGAAGACGAAGAAAGCAGTAGGTGGTGGTGCAGTAATTAGAGACAGAGATCTGTCTACAGATGTTTTTTTCTCCTTTACTGATGTAATTTAAGATATTTCGCTGACTGGATCTTGGAAGAAAACTTCAGTGCACTCTGTCAAGACAAGGGCAGAACCTGGACAAATTATTAAAAAATATAGATTATCTAAGCATAGCCGGATAATATCAGGATCAAAGTGACAGATAAAAGACAAAAAGGAGAGCCAGAAAGTTGAGAAGAAAGGAGTAAGATTTCATTCTTAATGACTTTTTCTACAGGGAACACTCTCTGGGATAGACATGGGATGTCCCATATGAATAGAGATAAAATGACTAAACAGAGCCTGCATTCAAAACCAAACTCATCTCATTCAGATACTCTGAACAAAAGGCCATGTTCAGAGGCCTGGAGGTAGGTTTTGGGAGCAGTAAGACACAAATCTCTGACCCAGCTGTGTACCACCAACCTAACTCATCTACCTTTGAAGCAACTACAGTTAACCCCTGGGTCCTTCCAGCAAAGCCCCAGTGTCACCTGCTAGGATCTGTAGGAGCCAGAGTGCATGAAATCCCTCAAGAAGAACAGAACAGGTCCCCATTGCAAAACATTTGGTAGGCTGAACTGTATAGCTCAGAGGAATGAAACCATGCTCTTCTCTTAGCCCTCACAGGAGGTCTCTGGCTAGTCCTTATCACGAAGGAGCCATTCAAGGGTAAGGTGAAGCAAGCTTTTAATGAGTGTCCTCTGCTGGCGGTGGGAGATCTGAGCAGTTAGAAAAGAAGAAATTATAAGAAAAATATTGCTTTGAGAAAAACAAGAGATGACATAATTCATCTTTGCAATGAGAAAATGGAGCTGTTAGTAGCCTTTACCTTGCCTTGGCTCATTATAACCTTCTGTGTGTTTTGGTCAAAGTTCATGGAAATTGATATATTTCTGGAATTTTTTGATGGACAGGCATTTTCTGATGGGAAAAAAACTAATTAATTTTATCAGAAAGTGCCATCAACTCTTGTGGGGAATATTTAATTTTTCTATATAGTGGGGATTTTATTAAGTGTTTTATTGTTATTTAGAAACAATAGCAAAAGTGTAATAATTTCAGCTGAGAGTGCTGGCCTCCCACACTTTCTTTTTAAATCCATGCTATCACAGACTGGTTCTTTGAAATATTGTGCCTGTTCCTTTTTCCCTTATTTAGGTTTAAGAAGCATTTGTCAAGCATGCAGCTCAAGGCTACCTCTTGCTGATGGTGAGTATTATTTGCAGGTTTTGCTTTCCTGCTATGCACAGTGACCGGTACTGAACCTTCACCCCAATGGTAACTTGACTGACAGCAGTGGAGAAAAAGATCTATGCAACTAAATAAAGTATTTGAAAAGAAATACACCGGAGTCTGGATACTTGAGAAGGGGAAGAAATAGCAAAACATTCCAGATTTATGAGGGGCCATTAGGGGTATTGTACAGGTTTGCATGAGCGGTTATATAATTTAGTGACTCTCATGTGATATTCTGCATTATATTTACAACAGAAAGAGAGGGTGAACTGCACCCAACTGTATTAAATGGAACTATTTTTTATCAAGGGTTGCTGGTGACAATATTACCCAAATAGCTTGTGCATGTCATCAGAACCCAAAGGTAAAAAATATAGCACACTTTGGGTGTATTTTATTATTTCACAATAATTGAATAGCATGGCACCTAATGAAAATTTACATTAGGCAGACACCTAGTGTAAATTTCACACTTTTTCAGCCTTACATCCTCTCTTGGCTAGCTCACTATACCTGTTCTGATGTTGTTCTGGTTTCAGCTTAATTCAGAGTTCATTTTCTTCCTAGTAGCTGCTATAGTGCTGTGTTTTGGACTTAGTGTGAGAACAATGCTGATAACACACTGATGTTTCAGTTGTTGCTAAGTAGTGTTTACACTAGTCAAGGACTTTTCAGCTTCCCATGCTCTGCCAGGGGCACAAGAAGCTGGGAGGGAGCCCAGGCAGGACAGCTGACCCAAGCTGGCCACAGGGCTATTCCATACCATATGGCGCCACGCTCAGTATAGAAACTGGGGGGAGTTGGCCGGGGGGGCAGCGATGGCTGCTCAGGGCCTGGCTGGGCATTGGTCAGTGGGTGGTGAGAAATTGCATTGTGCATCACTTGTTTTGCATATTCTTTTATCATTACTATTATTATTATTTTCTCTTTCTTTACTATCCCATTAAATTGCCTTTATCTCAACTCAAGGGTTTTAGGTATTTTTTCCTGATTCTCTCCCCCATGCCACCGGGGCAGGGGGAGGGTGAGCGAGCGGCTGTGTAGTGCTTAGTTGCTGATTGGGGTTAAACCACAACAGATGTTTTGGAAAATATGATTTCTGATGAATTCTTATGAAATTAAAATATCTAGGGAGTTTTGAAGTATTTTTCAGGAGGAAAATAATTAATAACACCACTAGGAATAAGTTCTTTGCTTTAAAGTCAGCAGGACTTTGTTATCATTAAGAGCAACAGTTCAGAGAAATGGTAAAAAACCCAATTTCTTAGAGTCTGAATCTACAAACAGGGATGTACTTGCCTAAATTTATACGAGTAACTAGTCTTGCTGGAAACCCTCCTAAACCTGAGCACATGTGTAAGCATTTGCAGAAGGAGCCCTCAGTCTGGTTACACCTGACTCACCTGAAATCAATAAAAAAAAGGTTCTTGAACTTTTTCTGAAATTTCAGAAGTTCCTGTGAGTACTGAATGAAATTTAAGGTTAGTTCTCATTTTAGATGAAATTAGCTTGGCCTTTCTAAATGAGAACAGTTTTTTGTTTTCAAAACAATAATTTTAATAGACAGTGTTAGGGAGTTTTAACGGGATATGCTTTCTAATAAACAGCAGTAATACTGCTATTTTATAGTGCTTTTCATTGTAGGTTCTGAAAGTGCTTCATGAATGTTTTAGTTTCACATCACCCTAAGTGGAGTGGTATCATTGTACTTGTTTTGCAGACAGGAGGCTAAAATAGAGAGACTGTGTAAGTTGTGAAAATGAAAATATTTACTGGAGTCCCACAGTGTTAATGGCTATTCACAGACTTATTCTCATACATAAATCTCCTCTCCCGTACTTATTAGCTATGTTCCTTTGGATATACTCTTATGACTGACAACTAACTGTGCTGAAGATAACTATACTTTTGATTTGGCAAACTATTCCCAGAAAGAAAATGCTTGCTCATAGACTCCCTTTCTCATTGTTTTAAATGGGACTTAACAAATGTGCTCAAAGCCAACCCTACACTTAAGTGCTTTTTGATTCAGGTCTTATTTGAATACTGGAGATGAAATCTGGTAGACAAGGGGATAAGTTTTATTTTCTGAATGGAGACCAACAAACCCCATGTTCATCTGGGCACTGACATTTGCCAGACAGATTAATGTAAATGTATGTAAAATGATTAAGTAACCATTTTATGTAACAGTAATAAAGTGGAATTCATATCTCTTGTCTTTGTCTGTTTAAGAGAAATGCCATCCCTATTGTTTTAAGCTGTCATGTTTTATGCTAAAATGCCGAGAAATTCTGATGTGAAATATTTTTTGTGCCTGTTTTCAAACTCTGAAACTGTTACTAGGCAAAAGCTGAACTGAGAATTCTGAATAGTGCATGTATTTTCCTGCTTCACAGAAAAAATTCATTATAGTATATGATTTTATAAAATTATCTATTTGTATACAAATTTGATTTTAATTTCTAATAGAGCCTGCTACAGACTGACTGAGCTTCAGTAAAATATTGTATAATTACACAAAGAACAGGTATTAGTTATTTCACAATGATCCTATTCTAAACTTACAGTTACTCTGATGAAAAAATAAACAAAGCCACATTAGGTAGTTTGAAAATAAATGTATTCACAGTGGTTTTTTTTTCTTCCAGTGAAGACTTCAATTAAACCAAGACTTACAATAATTGTCAGTATGTTTGACCAGTGTTAAAATTAACAGATGGTTATTGTACAAAAAGAGAGTATTTCAAGCAAATAATTCCACTTAAAATATTAAAAAGGCACATTTTTCAGTTTATACTGTTGGAGGTTATGGTGGCATGTTTGATTAATGAGCTGTTTTGTTGGTGATGCAAATAAAGTGTAATGTCATAAGACCCATATATTGTAGATTAGAAAGGTATTAAACTTACCTTGGCACAAAGTGAAAAATCTAAAATATCCCTCTGGTAAAATATATCATTCTAAAGGAAAAGACATGTTGGCATTGCTTGTATTTATGCTTTTGATAAATCACGTCGTGTTTACTTAGTTCTAGTATCCAATCAAAATCTACTCTTTTTCATATTTTTGCTTCTCTTTATTTGTCAGGTTCCTCCTGCAAGTTGTGTTTGCAATGGTCAGCAACTGTGTGTGAAACCAGACTATATTTTACCTGCCAGTTCTAAACAAAGACATGAAGGAAGACGACTGCCTAATTTTTCATGAAATAATCTCAGTATTTATTGCCATTTACCTAGAATGGTGCAGACTACAGAATGAGGAAGATGTGCATGCAGGAAGCACTGGGATCCTCAGCAAAGCCCCAAGCCACACAATGAAAACGCACCTGATTCCATATTGCATGGGAAACCTGAATCACAGGTCAGGGTCTGTTTAAAGATTCACTGAGATTCTGGGAGCTTTGAGTAAAGTTTAGCTGGGAAATGATGGCCTGACTTATGAATCAGGCTGGAAACTGTATATAAAATCTCCAACTACACCCAGAAATGGATGAAACTCAGTGGTTTAGGTTGAATTTTACTTTGAGGTTTTGAATTCTGTTGACGCTGAATGTTAGACTGATAATCAGAAGGTGCACTGGAGCTTTGTATGCACTGCAATGCAATGAAACTGCCAAGTTTCGTGTTATTCTTTCCAGGTCTATACCTGACCAGGAGGAAAATCTGGCACTCAGAGGTATTTGTGTATTTGTTCCAGGGCCAAAAATGTCTACTCCTTCTGGTGATAAAATTCCAAATGCGAATTACCCCTCAGATGAACACAAGTATCCCCTCTTCAAGTTTCATCTTTTCCTGCCAATAAGGTAAGCCTGATTCTTCTTCCTTTGTTTTTCCCCTAAATTGCTGTTGGCTTTGGTAACCTGGGAAATGCTTCCTCACTATCATGACCACCCCAGATGGGATTTCTTCTGCCACTACACCAGGACCTTCAACTACCAAAGTAAAATACACCAGCACATTGGACTATGCAGCCCATTTCTAGTATCTTTGCTCAGATGCATGTGAAAACAACCAGCCATTTCTCCTTACTTAGAGCAAAATGTAAACAGATGTGCTTTCCTACAGAAAAAGTCACTTCTGAATGAAAAGGAAACAGACTTAAAATCTTTAATGTACCTCATCAACATTTTTTACACCTATGTTATTCTCTAGTACTGTGATCATGGAAAAAGAGCACTAGCAAAGCTGATAGTTTTGATCTAATAACTACAGTGGTCTTTGAGGGCAAAAAAACTGTACCAAAATTTATGCTGTGGATTCAGCTAAAAATGAGCCCTTCAATAAAGGCTGGGGTCACAGCTCATACCACAGAAACATAAATATTTCCTGCTTTGCTCTCTTGGTCAGGAGCATCCCAAGGAGGAAATCACTTCAGGGTCTGCAGGTGAGACCACTGCTTTTGTCTTTCTCGGGTTCTCTCTAAGGCTGTGCAGCATTAGCTTCTCCTGAGATCCACTGGCAAAAATTATCCGGTGCTCTAGCTCTTCCAGGCAAAGACATTGTTGAGTGGTATAACCTTGGGCTGAATACAGTTCCTTGAAATTTTCTTCTTCCGGGACTGCTGGTTCCACCACTCTCTTTGCAGCACACACTCATCTGGAAATGATCATCTGGACCCTGGTCTTGCAAGCACTTATGCATGTGCTGTACTATAGTAGGTTGCTTCAAGGAAGTCAGTAGGTCTGTTTGAAAGATTAAGAATGTATGTAAGTGTTGACAGAATTTGGACCCTAGTCACCACAAGAGGATGTTAAAATACCATGGTGGTGGTGGTGGTGGTGGGGGGGAAATGCAGAGAGAAAGGGCTTCCTTAGCCAGAAAGCCTGTTTTCATGCAAATATACTTAAAAAAAATAATAAAAAGAGAAGAAATATACTGAAAATGTGTTTTATGGTAAGTAGACCTTTCTCCCTAGGATGCCTCTCATCATTTTCCAGAAGGATCAAGCCATGCATTAAGCACAGGATTAGTTTTCTCATCTCGGTAGCATTGCGACAGTTTAAAAAAAAACTCTCATAACTAATGTAGTCTCCATACATTACAGAGTGATCATGTTCAAAGAATAGACATTGACAGATTTGAAATAATTATGTAAATTTACCTAAGGTCCTATTTAAATGCACATTTTTCAGACTTACAATCAAAAGAAAGAAAACACCCTCAACCAACACTTAGTGATTGCTGAGGAAGCTATACCTACATGCCTACATTAAACCTAGCACAATATACTATAAAAACCTCATTACACATCCAAGCTGTCTTTGTATCAGCATTAAATGCGCTTCCATACACATTCTGTAAATTACACACTTATAAATTACTCATTTATAATAGCTGCAGGCTGACGGCTACAGTGAAAATTGTAGATTTTTTTTAAAACTTGGTGTTTTTTTACATGGTTTTTGCTTATCTGAGCACCTCATGATCCTGAACTGCCTGTTAATGGAAGGCAAAAAAAAAGATATAAGGAAATACTCCTGATGCACCCTTTTTTGTGTGATTAAATCTACAATAATCAAAAATGCCTCAAACTGGAAATTTTTAGTGGCAGACATGGTCATATCTATCCAGCATATTTCTGCTGGAGTTAGTGTTGAATAATTATTGATAGGTCGATAACATAACACTCAGAATACCTATTACAATAGCTCAGAAGGGCAAAAGACATACTGCTTGCTTTTTCTTCGTGAGGAATCATAACATGCATCTAGCTCTTTGGAACCATGAGGATCAGGGTTCCCTGACAACAAACTGGGTAGGTTAACAGGCATATTAATCTTATTCTTATCTACAAGATGCCTTCTTGTATGCTTCAGCATCCTTCACCCATATCCTCTGGTCCACCTGTAAAAGATCCAGTCTTCAAAATGACCCATCTTCTTGGAGACTCCCCTCTGCAGCTAGCCTTAAGCTAGTCTATCTAAACTATGATAGAGATGCCATAATATGATCCCACTTTGGGAGTCCACTCTGGTATATGCAATTGCCACCCTTTCATCTCATTTATTTTTTGTATGATATGCTGGCTTTGGTAATGAAGCTGGTAGGAATATCTTTTACTAGATCAGGAGTACATACATTTGTGTGCACGTGTATGCACACGCAAATACAATAGTCTTCAGAAGACTCTTATAAAGACTGTACATAAGAAGGCTGAAGTTCTGCTGCCACAGTCATCAGTAAGGCTGTAGTCAAATACTCTCTTGGTTAATGAGCGAGTGCTGCTCACTTCAGTGGGCTCTAGGTCAGACTCATGGTACCATGTAGTGCATGCAATGGGCTGCAATTCAAAAGACTCTGATGATGTAAGATTCTAAAACCAGAAGATACTGTAGCCAAGAGTAAAATAATACATTATTGCACATAATACTCATATCATGTGTCATATCCTATTTGTATAATATGATGGGAAGCTTGATTAGAATGAAAAATTTCACATTCTAAGTCCGTAAGAACCTGTTATGTCCAGCTAACCTCACCTCCTGGATAATGTAGGTGGCAGAATGCCACCCATTAACTCTTACATTGGATTACAAGCTGTGACTGAGATACAGCTGTATATTTAACCTTGATTTAAATATTCAGGTCATAGAGAATCTACCATCTCCCTTAGTCTTTTTCCAGTGCTTGATTAGTTTTGTCGCATACCCATATTGTAGCAGGAATTTTCCAGCTTGGTTACATTTCTAGTCAGGAACTATCATGTGATAGCAAAGACGCTTGTAGACAATAATAAAGTCTTCTGTAATTAAGTTTTGTGGTGATTTGTGGTGATTTGAGCTCCTTAGATCTCTCATTGTGAGGGATGATCCCTCTGAAATATTTACAGAATTTTCTTAAATGGAAGGAAGCATAGGAGAAGGAGAAAAGGAAGTCTCTCCATCTCCAGATACTAAGGAGAAAAAATAAAGTGAGAAAATGCTCGAGGAGAAAGCTAGTCAAAGAAAAGGTGAAGAAAGGTGGAATGAATGATGGAAGTCTGAGGAACTTGTATGTGACGTAGAACTCTACATTTTTGAAGGACCAGGTCCACTTGCATGGACATCTGAAGGAGACAGACAAATTACTCCAGTTATTTTCTGTGGGTCCTTTAATTTTTAAGATTTTTGTTAAACATGCTGCAGTTCTGTTCATACCTCCTGGGAAGTTGTAATCCACAAATGCTCTAATTTTAGTGGGAGGCATTTCTTAGAATGAACTTTGTTCTGACAAATACTTGGATAAAGCAAAAGTCAAATTAATATTTGAACCTTTTGACTTGGAAATGAGCTTTAAAAAGTTATATGTATTCACTAGAAAAACAGAAGTGCACAGTGTGACTTATGTCTCTCAGCAGAAGTCCTGCACTGCCTTTTCAATAAGTAAATATGCAAAGTGTTCAGAAAGTAAAGATACACTAAAGCAACAAAAGCTCCAAATTAGCAAATCTGTTTCAAACAGTTCAAAAGGTAACCTGCAGTTAGAGTTAGAAACTGCTGGAAATAATGAGTTTTTCATTTGACCCCAATGTCCACCAATAATGAACTGCAACTTTTGGAAACATGCCCCAATATTCATTGGGCTATTTGTGTAAAACCTGAGATGACTTATCTAGGGCTACATTTATCAGTTATTTCCCACTTGTGATCATGTATCTTTAAGTAATGTTTTCTGGACTTTACAATTATCATATAGACAGAGGGTTCTTGAAAGAACAGGCTGGTGTTCAGATCCAGGACTGCCCCAGTCAGACCTTTACAGTTTGATGTTTGCACTGTAAAATCCAGATGCTTTGCTTTTATTATACAATTTATATTGGACATTTGCTACAATGGACTCTCACACACTCCACTCCTACTTCTGTGCTGGTATTGAGAATGACTTTATTTTTGCTTTAAGTGTGTCCAGCTACACAGCCTCCAGTTAGTGCCTCAGTTCTCTATTGCTGCATTCAATCATTCCTTCTCACAAACATTCTCTCTTTTGCGATCTAACATTGAATTACATCTCTCTTCCTCAGTTGTTGGCACTCATCATCTAACACAATTTAGTTAATTCTTACTTTGTAACTATCAGTAATTTGATGTTTGATATAATTATTTTTTCCATCTGTCTGTGTGCACGTGGTGGCGGGTGGTGGGGGTAATGTGTTATTTTTTAAGGTGCTTGTTGTAAAAGGAATGGGGTTTTGTAGTTCCTCCAGTGGGGCTTCTTTGTCTTTCTCAGGTCACCAGTGAAAGGAATGGAGAAAACAGATTAAAAAACAAATTCAGAAGATCTCTACTCTCAATAAGAACTGCAGCAGCATTACAGAGACAGTAAGTGATACTCTCTGATGATCAATTTGATCAGAGAGTGATAAAAATGTATTTGCACCTTGACTCCTGTTCTATCATTTTATCACATGAGAACATAAGAAAAGGGTTTTTTTTATAAGTAAACCAGAGATTAAAAGTATGTATGTTTTCATCTTTGTTTCATGTTATACTAGAAACAAACCACATTTTTTGTGCATATTTTCTCCAAGAATCAGAGTATGACATGGCCATTTTCTCCTCTGAGTAGGGAAATACCTTTGTGACACCCCACCCCCTCTGGTCCATATTAGCTCTATTTGCTATAGTCTGTGATTAATGAAGCCTCATGAAACCCTTTAAAGCACCCATTTTAACTAATGAAACTGAGGCCTGAACAGGCTGTGTGGCTCTGTTTCACTATTTCAGGTAGGGTGAGAACTGAGGAATCCTTGTTTGCTGCTTCCTCTAAATACTGACAATATTCTTCCCAACATCTGAGTAGAACTTGATTTAGAGGACATTTCTTCCCAAAGGTAGCTCAAATGATTAATGTGCAACAGAAGCAAATTCTAGAACCTTCATGATAAGAAATTTAAGATTTTGATTTTTCTTGTATTATTCCCTGGCTTAGAATTAATATTTTATCTGTTTGACTAACTTTTTTGCTTTTTATTTTATTTTTATATTATTTTATTTCTTTTTATATTATTATTATCATTCTTTTAAAAGAATGATTATTTTGAGATGGATATGGTGAATGCATTTCAAAAGATACTGATAAAAACAAAAGACTATAGTGACGATTTGCTGTGATCATGCTAGAAGCAGAGTTTTTATAAGAACATAATCCTAGGAGGTTTCCCAAAAGTAGGCAGATTCAAATTTCATTCGGAGGAGTTATATTTTTACTAGTAAAGTCTGAGAATGATTAAGCTCTTTAACTGCTGTTAATGAGTTGTAATATTCAGCCTCAGTGAAGCTTATGCCTGTTTGCCACTGCTGAGGACTTGGCCAGTTTACCAGGCTGAGTAAACAGTACTTTTAGGGGTTTCAGAATATTTGTTTAGAAATTTTATTTGGGAACCAACTGACTTGAAGCCTTGGTAGTGGCACAGAGAGCATTTTAGGTTCAGAATGCAATCAAATGCACTTTGAGATTTTAAACATTGCAAGCTATCTATTGATGCTTGTTTGATCATCCTGATGTAGTGGGCTGGGTGATCAGAGGCCAGTTCTTATGAATGAGCATGTATATCAAACCATAGGATAACCCCTACAGTTTGGTACATAGTCTCCATACAGAACATGTGAGTTTGGTAGAAAGGAGGCTAAATCTGAACTGTCTACAGGTTCCCCTCATCTGACCATCCCCAAGACAAAAAATACTCAAAAAATTGAGATTTGACAGGGTTGGTAAGCATCTTGTAAAAAATTTTTTTTAGACAAATAGAGTCAGCTTTCTGCCTAAGAGCCCCTTTATTGAGCAATGAGCTACAATCACTTTTACAGCACTTCACAAGATGCTGACAAAATGAATTAAAGAAGGGAATGCTGCTGGTGAAAGGAATAGCTTGTTCTGTAAAAACATAACAACATAATACACTGTGGACTTGGGGGCATATATGGTAGGTGGAGGGATTATCACTGTCTGCTCACCACCTTGTTATGTACTAGGTGCTCCCTGTGTGTCTGTTACCTTTCCCTGATAGTGATGGCATACAGAGTTAAATGAAATTTTGATCTGGCCAAGTACAGCCACTGTTACATCCCCAGAATAAACTTGTGTGAATTGTGTTACTGTGGTAAAGCAAAATATTTTATTAGATTTGCCTCCTAATTCATGCTCCTCACTGTGCCTTGTACCTGTAAAGTGCTTGCATTAAAGAGCCTGTGAGTAGTGATTACTAACAGGTGGATTACCCATTTAAAGGAGATGCTCAAATTAGGTTTTTGAGCTCTCTTCATTATAAGCTGAATCTTAGATGAATACCCTTCTGAAGCATCCTTGATTATCCTATGTGCAGCCTGTATGAAGGTTAGGGTGCTAATTCAGACATTTAAGTTAGATACCAAAAATATGGAGTGTGACTGTCTCTCTAGTAAAAGTATGTCTTGACGATAAAGTTTTAATTGTGTTGACAGTATTGGAGGCACTGCCTTACTTCCTTTGAGTACTCCATGCACATAATGAAATTAAAGCAGGTAACTAACTCATGATGACTGTAGATTACGCAGTATAAGGTCTGCCTGGGCAGAACATGAGAGTTTCACCAGAGCCTGTGGTTTTAGTGCATGACCCAGACTTGATGGTATCATGCCTCTGTATCAACAGCTGATCTGTCTGCAGTAGTTCAAAGGTCTGCAAGCAGGGCACAACCCATTCTAAATTTTGGAGTATTTAATCCATTGCTAAGCAGTAAGCAGCAGTTGTTAGACTTGTAATTATTTGGAAATGTAAAATTCCTAGCTCGTGCCTGCCTTAAGCAGATAATGTTTTCTTAAGGGGATTTAGGATTGGTTTGCACTTTTGACTTCCTTAATCCAATTGCCTGGTAGTAGCTGTCTGACTGTGTGAATATTCCAACTTGCGTTAAATATTTTTTTCATCTGGCCTTCGTATTTCACACATACTAGCAACTCATAAATATGTTAGGAAATTCTCTAGGCTATTCCCTTCCCTGAATACAGACCCATGAAAAATGCTTTCCCAAATAAAATCTTAGCGGCAAAGTAGTTCACAAAGCACCACCTTGCATTCTATATGTCTTAGAAATGAATAATTTCTTTTTTCCTTATTTTCTCTTCCTTCTTACCCTACCCTCCTACTCCATTTAAAGGCAATGAAACATCGCCACAAAGGAAACTTTCTCTTTTCTGAGCCATAAATCATTCATTTCTCCCCCTACAACACCCAGCCCCTCCCATTTGGGAGGCCTTCCACATTTACTATTTGTGTTATAATCTCCACTGTATTTCTGCCTGCCACATTGATTTATCCTTTGCTAACAAATCAGTTTGTATGGAAAAGCTGCTGCTTTACCATTCAGTCTTTGATGAAACATTTGGGTACTCTATAAATCATATCTAGGGTATAAGCATAGAGGAAGATGAAGTTAAGAGGAAAGAAGGATTTTTTAATAAAAATTTACATGTGGATGATTGATAAAATCCAGTCTCACCCCTACCTTCCAGTGGCGACGAAATGTTGCTTTTGGGACTATAGGTAGGTTAGGCTGGTAGAGAATCTTCTCTTTAAGTTCCCCAATTCCCATTCCAAATTGTGGAACCTTTCATATAAGATGTCAAACAGTTGACTTGGTGGTGAAACAAAACATACAATAGCTCATGTGCATGAGAGTGCCCCCTACCTTTTCTCTCATTTGTATCGATAAGGAACAAAGTCTTAAAGCAGAAAACAGAAAGTCTGAAGAGCTGACATTAATTCCAAACTTTTCCCAATCATTTAGTGTGACCAGGTGCAAAGCATTAGGCCTCTTTGCACTTGAGGTCTGCTTCTGTGAGATGGAGTTGATATTGTTACCTGGCAGAAGTGGTGTGGGGCTTCAGAAATAAACACATTTTAGAACTTCATAAATTATTTTAAAGCACATTGGTGGCTGCAACGTCCACTGTTGCTTGCTGCTTCTTTAGTTCCCCAAATACAAGATAGTCTGCAGAACCTCCACTCTGAAACTATCTAAGCCTGCAAATAACTAGAATTGTTATACCCCTGAGGAGGGGGGATTATAGGGACTGAGGTCATGATCCTGACTAGACATGAGTCTCAGTACAGGGTGACCCTCTTTAATCAACCACTCAGGACAAAGTGCTCATGGATCATGGGGAGAAACCAGTTTCAATTCCTGTCTCTGTCAAAAGGTATTGGATTCTCCATTTTACAGTAGCTAAATCATTCCACGCATCTAGTGCTATGTCTAGATAACTTTAGCATGCAAACTTGGGATGTCATCAGCAGGCAGAATATTCAGCCTTGAGTCAGAAGTCTAGCATCCCTATTCATTGCACAGGGAAAATAGTGTGCCTGAAAAAACACACAGGAATATGTGCAAGTGCTGTTTAGAAAGGCTTAGGAGAGGATCCCTGCCTCATAAAGAAAAGTTACTGGAAGCTGGAAAATATCTATTAAAATCTAGGCTAGCTTAATACTTTCCCCCAAAAGAGGCAAAATGAGATATGTTCTTTCCATTAGTCACCTTAATCTTTGTATTCCAGAACTTTTATTTCCCTTTCCTCTATTCCAATGAATAATTAAGTACTTAGTGGGATAGGAAAGATTGAGGGAGGCTGACCTGGCACATGAGCTATGAGTCAATGGTACCTTATTTCCTAAGGAATGTAGAAGCAATTTTTTTCTGGTCATCCCCATTAACATCTTAATTTCCCAATACAATTCTAAGAAAATTAATCACTCTCCCCACTCTGCCAATTTTAATTGGAAACAATGACTGCCTGTGAATAATAATTTTTCTCATTTTGCAGTTCCAGATGTTTGTAGAGTAAGCCACCCCTTCCTTTGCCTACATTTAAAGCCTACAAGAGGTTTAGTTTCAACTCTTTGACTCAAACTGCACAGAACTTGGGGTTTGGAAAACAGGTCTTTGGCTGCCTTAATTTATGGATCATTGTATTCACATGTGCTGAAACCATTTCTCTAATAGTTTAGTCTGTGACTGTTCTGGACAAGATGAAACAGGCAGGAAACATCTGGGCTGGGAACCCCAGCAGAATCTAGGGCTCTGGACATGGGGACAGCTCTCAGAAAGGATGGATTCTGAGGAGATCTGAGGAGGTCCTGGATACAACTACAGTAGCCAGTTCAGCCTTAGAAACTTCAAGGTCTTTCTCACAAAGAGCATCAAACATGCTCTTGTACCATCCAAATCTTTTGGCACAGGCTCTTTACCTTGGCATCATTAAACAACTGTCCTTCTTAACTGGCTCCTGCAGAGTCCTTCCACCACACACACATTTATTTTCAGTACCCCTCTGCTGCTGCTTTTTCCTCCATATAGCTTATCCTTGCTCTCAGCTATGTTCCCCCTCCATTTGCCAGGACAAGAAAAACTAACGTGGGGACAAGCTTGTTGATTTTGGGGCTGGATGGGATCCACCCAAGACTACTGAAGGAGCTGGTGGAGGAGCTTGCTAAGCCACTCTCCATCATTTATCAGCAGTCCTGGTTAACAGGGGAGGTCCCAAATGACTGAAGGTTTGCTAATGTGACGCCCATCTACAAGAAGGGCTGGATGGAGTATATGGGGAAACTACAGGCCTGTCAGCCTGACCTTGGTGCTGGGGAAGATTATGGAGTGCCTCATCTTGGGTATGCTCAATGGACATGTTCAGGACAACCAGGGGATCAGGCCCAGCCAACATGGGCTGATGAAATGCAGGTCCTGCTTGACCAGCCTGATCTCCTATGACCGGGTGACCTGCCTAGTGGATTAGGGAAGGGCAGTGGATTTTAGCTACCTGGACTTTGGTAAAGCCTTTGACACTGTCTCCCACAGCATTCTCCTGGAGAAGCTGGCGGCTCATGGCTTAGGCAGGTGTACTCTTTGCTGGGTTAAAAACTAGCTGGATGGCCGTGCCCAGAGAGTGGTGGTGAACGGAGTTCAATCCAGTTGGCGGCCAGTCACAAGCAGTGTTCCCCAGGGCTCAGTATTTGGGTCAGCCTTGTTTAATGTCTTTATTAATGATCTGGATGAGGGGATCGAGTGCACCCTCAGTAAGTTTGCAGATGACACCAAGCTGGGTGGGAATGTCGATCTGCTCAAGAGTAGGAAGGCTCTGCAGAGGGATCTGCACAGGCTGGATTGATGGGTCAAGGCCAACTGTATGAGGTTCAACAAGGCCAAGTGCTGGGTCCTGCACTTTGGTCACCACAACCCCATACAATGCTACAGGCTTGGGGGAGAGTGGCTGGAAAGCTGCCCGGCAGAAATGGACCTGGGGGTGTTGGTTGACAGCCAGCTGAACATGAGCCAGCAGTGTGCCCAGGTGGCCAAGGCGGTCAACAGCATCCTGGCTTGTATCAGGAACAGTGTGGCCAGCAGGAGTAGGGAAGTGATCATCCCCTTGTATTTGGCACTGGTGAGGCTGCACCTCCAATACTGTGTTCAGTTTTGGGCCCCTCACTACAAGAAGGACATCAAGGTGCTGGAGCATGTCCAGAGAAGGGCAACAAAGCTGGTGAAGGGCCTGGAGAACAAGTCCTATGAGGAATGACTGAGGGAACTGAGGTTGTTTAGTCTGGAGAAGAGGAGGCTCAGGGGAGACCTGATCGCCCTCTACAACTGAGGTGGATGTTGGTCTCTTCTCCCAAGTAACTAGCAATACGTGTAGATGTGGCACTTCAGGACACGATTTAGTAGGCATGGTGGTGGGTTGACAGTTGGACTAGATGACCTCAGAGGTCTTTTCCAACCTTAAGGAGTCTGATTGCCAGACTCCAATACTGTTATATCTCTTTCTCTTATCTTTGGCTTCTCTATTTTAGAAAGGATACTTATAAAGCAAAAAATATCTATTATTCAGTACTTGCAAAGTATGCAACACAAGGGAAGATTAATTTATAGTTAGTTTTATGTAAATGAAGTAATTTCATAATTTTGCTAGCATTCAATACATCCACCAAAATGAGTATGAAGAAGCACATACATCCACCTTCTCCTTTGGAAACAAATTCTTGTTGTTCCAAACTCTTCTGGAACAGTATTAATCCTAGTACTTGGGTATCACCACATCAGATATACTTAATACTATCAGCATAATTTTCTAATTGATGCATTCTTGGGCAGTAGGGGTACCAGAATATGATCTTCAATCTTTCCTTTTCCATGTTTCAAGATCTGTGGATGCAAAAAAGCAGTTATGTTCTAACAGTTACTATTGCCAGGTAACTAAATGTATTATCCTCTGCTTTGAAATTCTTCCTTTACCTTTATATCTGAAAACTCTGTACACTAACAAGGAAAAAAAAAAACAAAAAACCACCCACACCAGAGTTTGAAGCAAGGGAGCACGAGTTTTCCAAACAATCATTAGATCATTATTTCTACCTGCAAGATTGTCATCCCTATAACCTATTGTTAATAAAGCCCCAGAATGCTAGCTGGCACTGACAGACAGAGTGATGCACTGCATTTTTTATGAACTATGTGTGCAGCACCCTCTGATTGCTATAGAGACACAAATTCATACGATTTCCTATCAAGAACTTACTTCTTAATCATAAGCTAACATCCATTCAAATTAAAGAAGTGTAACTCTTCTTACAAAGAGAATGAAAGAGCTTTATAGCTTCTAACAGTTTGATTTATTGTAACATGACAGTATTGGAAACATTAAATTTTAATATCTATGCTGTGACTTTAATCATAAGTTAAGTAAAATTCTTACAGTGAAGAACTCTGAAATTACTTAATTTTTAAAAGGAAATTTATTGCACTGTATAGACAAGTGTGTAATTCCTTCTTTCAGAGAACCTGTGGATTATCTGCTTTCAGAAGAGGCTGAACTTGTGATTCATATTTGCTCTGTCACTTTTTTTGCATAAATAATGTCTTGATTATTTCCCCTTTCACTTTTTCACAGTAGGGAAATGAGTGTATCTTTACTGCCTTGGTAATAATAATTAGAAATAGAAAAATAATTCATGCAACAAAATACAAAAATCAGTTAGAGATTCAACCCAGATCTCCATCAAAGAAAAAAAATATTTTTTCTCATTAAAGTAACCAAAACTGTTCCCTCTCTTCTGTTAATGTCCCTATATTCTAACCATGGTCTCTATATCCTTTGCTAATACTTTTATTTGTGGACAGTAGCAATTTCAGGGCTTCAAAAGAGTTCCTGTGTTTTCAAGTTCCTAGTTTGATAAAATGCGCAAATCTCACAAAGATCAAGCTATCTCACTAGACAAGATCATCAAAGGATTGTAGGGAGCAATGTTTTTATTATCTTTCAACATATGGGGAATGGAGATATAATTTGTGTAAATTATTCATTGAGGTCTCTGTCGGGTCTTTTGTCCATCATACAAGAGGCATTATATTGGAAAGGTAGCTACAAGTCCAAGTAACTCTACTTAATTTCACCCTGTAGAGGCTACTTATGTATGAGTACTGATGATCTAAGATCTACCATTTACTTTAAGATAGAGCATGCTTCCATTAGGAAGCAAACAAACTATGTACAGGTATTAAGCTCCTCTTGCTTTACCTACCACTTCTGGAGACTATGTTGCAGTCTGGCCCATGAAAGCTGAAAGCTCACTTCTCCTTTGTAATCAGGTTCCTAGGTCTGCAGCAGTGGTCCAATCTACTGTGTTTCTTCAGAAAGATCATCAAAACAGCTTAATAAAGTTATAAACCTACAGCTGCCCAGTTAAAAACTGGAAGAAGCAGCTGGTACTTTTATTATGACAGACGATAAGCCTAAGGAAGACCCTGGCTCAAGGGAAAAATGTCTTAAGGAAGAAAAAGGTCAGAGAGATTGTGATGGATGTGGAGAGAAAAATAAGACAGATCTACAGAGAAAGAAACAATGGGGTTACCAGAACAAGGGAAGATCTCAGGATGTCTGTATAAGCTGCAGTATTGCAAAAGATCAGTTCCTGCACAGAGAACAAGCTTAAGTAAATCTTTCTCTAGTCTTAAATTAGGCCCATTACAAAGATTCACACCTGGCATTTAAGCTTGTCTGCTTGCAGTTTCTAATTGTGGAGATACCAGTTAGATCCAACTCTCATTCCAGCTAATAGCTGGGACATGGAGTGGCTTGAGCCAGATCTCAAAAGCCAGTAAAATAAAAATAGCCTTATATGTGTTGCTTTTATAAGGACAACAGAGATATTTTCATAAAAAGCAACAGAAGCAAAATCAGAAGAGAAACTAATCCTGTTTACCAGGTGGGAAAGACTGAGGGGGAGTTTATAGCTGGCAGATAGAGAGTAGCCTTTTTTACAGCTGCAAAAAAATTGGAATTCAAGTTGCTATTTTTACATATTTAAAGGTCAAATGACAGAAATTTATAAGAACTGTTTTTTATATATGGGATTTTTTTATGTAAAGGACTTTGTTCCAGAGCAACATGAAAAACTTCTTTTCCCATCCTCCACAATTCTGTTTAGTTGCAGGTGTATAAGGTAGGAAAAAAACAGCAAATTCCTTTGGAATCCTCTGGGCTGAGGTCTGGTGCAATACAAAAGAAAGGCGTTATATATAAGGAATTTCTAGAGGACATCACCTTTTCATTCAAGTAACAAAAAACAAACAGTAAAGCAGTTATACTTTTCTAGTTATAAAGACTACAATAAACATTATTTAATAATTTTTCTTTTCCAAATGCCTGCTCTCATGAGGAAGTGTGTTCACCTGCTTGCCTTGACAAACCCATAAATTCAAGATGAATTTTTATTTAGAAACTTGTCAGGATTGTGATTAAAAAGCATTGATACTTAGTATTTGTCTATTTTCTTTCACAGTGATGGATTGAAGGGGGAATAGAAAAATACATATTTGCATCTGTGTAAATAGAAATAAAGATAATAATAGCTGGATTACATCTAGTGACAATATTAGTAAACCACAGCGTGCTTTACAGTTAAGATATTATTCTCCAGATGTACACAGGACCTGGGTAAAAATCTTAACAGCATTTCAGATATCTGTGTGTTGATGGCAACTGTGTCACTTCAATGACACTTCCCATTCTAGAAGCTTGTTTACAGATGCTTATAAGCAGTTCAACAAGTTAGGTTGAAGTGCTTGCCTAAGACATCCTTTCTCCCTTCTTTCCTTCCAATTTTATTGTTACTCAGAACAAGTTAAAGGAAAACATACATTTTTGCTTTCACAAAAAGTTCCTATTATTGTTTAGCTGAGAAACTCTGACAACTTTATCCTTTGGAACATACATAGCTGCAGTTGAAGTTGATGAGAAGTGTGCTGTGACTTAAAACTTTGAACTATACTGTAATTTACAATATAAGACAAAATAAGAAGGTGAAATAGTTTCAGTATGAAAAATGTAAATGCTTGATTCTGAAAATATTGCCTGTCAACATTTTCCACTTTTTTTTCTGACAAGTGTATTTTTTTGTGCATAGTTTCTGTTTCAGCAGCACTGCAGGTTCTGAGTGGACAGACTTTCAATGAAGACTCTGTCTCTATGGGAGTGCAGTATATAGCATAGCAGCCTCTATGCTCATACTATTTGCACATATCTATATCTCACTTCATGTTTTCCTAGAGCTGACATTGTGCTCCTGATCTCTAGGGTCCCTGAAAATATTTTAGAGAATTAGGAATTTCAAGAGATTAACTTTGCAAAATACTACTTCACCTCTGCTTTCACAGACTTACAGAGCTAGAATTGCTCTGGTTGTATTGAGTGCTGAGAAATGTTTTATTTTGTTTTAAAGGAAGATATTTAAAAATGCAGATGTCCCACATTGGGAGGACAGTGTGGGCTGTGTGGCCCTGTTGTATAGCATGAGAGTCAGGATGCTCAATGCTAAAGACCTCTCCTTCCCACAGTAAATTCTGTATAGAAGTAATATATGTTGAAGATAAGCCACAAAACTTGCTCCAAATCTTGAGAAATGCTAGAAATGGATTTTGGTTCTACAAAGACAAAGAATGTTCCCTCCATAGACCAAACCCCACATTCTTTGCATCTGAATGTACTGATATGAGAACCTATAGACTCAAAGACACTGCATTTTTTTTTCGGGGGGGGGGGGGGGGAGACACTGGGCCCGG
>VZTL01025395.1:0-14449 GCA_013400535.1 Scopus umbretta | reverse complement strand
GGGGGCGGGAAGGAACGTGTCCTGGACAACATGGTGAAGGATGAATAACCAGATATTCAAATATAACATTACATTAAAAAAAAAATGATCCAGTTCAGTTTAAAATTATTAGAGGAATGCGGTGGGGTTTGGTTACAAGCTAATGTGAACTCTCTTATGATCCACTTGCTCTGTTTTGTAGCTTTTCATTCTGGACATCTAAAGGAATGCCTTAGAAGTATTGAGGAAGAGGTATGGAATTTTATAAGAATACCTTGTGTTTCTGTGCATCTTCAAAGAAAGGGCAAGGAAATGTAATGTAAGAGTCCACCAACATCCTGAACGTAGGATGCAGTAGCTATGTGCAGTAATTATTTCTGAATTTATGTGGGAAAGTTTCATTGTGGACAGTGAGTTTGATAGGTCACATCCAGATGGCTGAAGCAGTCAGAGAATGGAGGCGAGTATGGAAATTCATGATTTGAGTCCTGTGGACTTAGACTGATGCAGGTGAGTGCTGTTCTAACCTTACCTACTTTGTCAGTCTTCATTAAGATAATGTTTGGTACATTACACAGTGTTTTATTAACCTAAAGAAGCCACCAAACTTGCTGCTACTTATTAACTGCGGAAGACTTTTAGGTTGTGCAGAATTTAGACTCCCCAAGTGATGCATCTAGTAAAAGCAAAATGAAGCATACGCCTATTCTAAGAAACCACAGATGTTGATGTTTCCCCTGGAAGAATTTATTTGGTATCCAAAGTCCTGCTGTGCAGGATCACAGGTACCTCCATTGTGGCTGAGCTGAATATCTAGGTATTTATCTTCCATTCAAAGCTGCTCTGGGTTCACAAGTCCCTGAGAATCCCACTTGGATAGGAGTGTTTAGATGACATGCACCTTGGAAGTACTGTGCTTATCACAAAACAAGACAGTCAAATAAATTTAAAGTGTTTCTGTGGAAGGAAATACTCATGGTGGAAGTGCCTTAGGATTAGAAAACATATCCAAGAAGTTCAGATCTCACCTCAGCTGCAGGGAATTTGAACCTGCTCTTCTGCTTTACAAGAAGATGCCTTGATCATTAATCTGCTGCCAGATGCCTGTTTTATATCTTCTGTTGAATTTGGACCACCGTGCAAGCAAAAATGCAACAGACCTGGTTGTTACCTTTGATCTTCTTTACAGTGTCTTCTCTTTAGTTTAAGTATTTGCTTCACTGAGATCACAGTCTCGAAAAAAAATATAAAAAAAACAACCAAAAAGCCTAATGTAGCTTCAGATCGCTGCATTAGTTAGTTTTTGTTCCCAAGTTGCCCATTGCCTGGTCCCTTAGCCTCACCCTGCAGTTACCAAGTACTCTATTCTGACAGTTTAACTCTGCAATCTTTGAAAGGATCTGGCTGATATACATTGATTTCCCTTTCCCTTTTCCTTTCCTTTTCTCCTTTTCCTTTGCAGGACTGTATTAGAGACCAAACAGTCACGGAGTTAAATAGGCTTATAGTAGGAGAGAAGAAATGGAAATGGTAATCTTCAGTGTGAGAGTAGATGAGGTGTGTAATGACAAGAAGCTGGGACATGTTGATGGTGTTATCTGTGTAACCTTGATCAGCAGCAGTTGAGTTAGTTCACTTCCTTGTGTCATAAGAAGGTAAATGGTCTTCATTTTGAAAGATGACCAAGGACTATTAATATCCACTTACCAAGACTTCCTTGTTCACTCTGTAGTTTATTGCTTGTGTAATGCTTTCTGCTAAGTCATTGAAAGATGAGATTCTGGCATATGCTTCAGTGAAGAGTTAAATGGAGACTACAGGGAGTAAAGGAGATTTCTTAATATGGACTATAGAATCTCCACGCACCATTACATTGCATCCCAAGCACAGGGCATATGGGATATATCTCTACTGTGAGATGCAGCCCTGATAGCCTTTGCTTACAGAGAAAATATAAAGAATGGCTCATGGGTCGAGATGAGGACGGGGGGGGATCATTCATCAATTACCATCATAAGCAAAACAGACTTGACTTGAGGAAATTTGTTTAATTTATTGCCAATCAAATCAGAGTGGAGCAATAAGAAATAAAAACTAAAACTTAAACCACCTTCCTCCCACATCACTTCTTCCCAGGCTTAACTTTACTCCCAATTTTGCCACCTCCTCCCTTCCCAGCAGCACAAAGGGATGGAGAATGGGGGTTGTGGTCAGTTCATCACATGTTTCTGCTGCTCCTTCCTCCTCCGGGGGAAGACTCCTCACACTCTTTCCCTGCTCCAGTGTGGAGTCCCTCCTGCAGGAAACAGCCCTTCACAAACTTCTATAACGTGGATCCACCCCGTGGGCTACTGTTTTTCACAAACTACTCCAGCGTGGGTCCCTTCCACGGGGTGCAGTCCTTCAGGAACAGACTGCTCCAGTGTGGGTCCCCTGCGGGGTCACAAGTCCTGCCAGCAAACCTGCTCCAGTATGGACTCCTCTCTCTCTCCACAGGTCCACTGGTCCTGCCAGGAGCCTGCTCTGGTGCAGTCTTCCCGCAGGGTAGTGGCCTCCTTTGGGCATCCACCTGCTCTGGCATGGAGCCCTCCATGGGCTGCGGGTGTATATCTCCTCTATTCTTAAGCTCCATGGGCTGCAGAGGGACAGCCTGCCTCACCATGGTCTTCACAATGGGCTGCAGGGGAATCTCTGCTCTGGTGCCTGGAGCACATCCTCCCTCTCCAGATTCACTGATCTTGGTGTCTGCAAAGCTGTTCCTCTCACATATTCTAACTCCTCTCTCTGGCTGTGACTGTGTTTGGTGTCCCATCCCTGCCCTTCCTTCTTAAATATGTTATCACGGGTGTGCTACCACCATCGCTGATTGGCTCAGCCTTGGCCAGCAGTGGGTCCACCTTGGAGCAAGCTGGTGTTGGCTCTACTGGATATAGGAGAAGCTTCTAACAGCTTCTCACAGCAGCCACCCCTGTAGTCCTCCCTGCTACCAAAGCCTTGCCATGCAAACCCAATACAACCCTGACAACTTTACGAGACGCTGAGCAGAGCTAGCTCCTCTGTTTTGACAAGGTTTTCCTCCAGGATAACCAATGAAGAAGCTACATTAAATGATGGCTCTTCCTTTCCACTTCCACGTGTTTCCTCTGGCAATCTGAGAGCATTGGACCACCCTCCCCTCAACTTGCCATCTTGCAGGTAATATGGAAGTCAGATCTGGGCCCTCTGCCAAAGCTGGGCCCTTGGCTTTACTCTACTATGCTTTTCAATAAAACTTCTGTTTCACAAAGTAAACTTAGTGTGTAGAATAAAATGTTTCTGAAATTTAGATTCCAGTTTTGCCTTCCCAGGTGTGAAGAAAGTTTGTTGAGTTAGAAAACAGCTGAGCTGCCTTCCGATGTGTAGAAAGTTATTACACAGGCAGGTCACAAATCCTTTTGTTCTTTTTCACACACACATATTAAATGAGTTTCCAAAACTAATGGTGAAATTGCGCAATGGTTGACATATTTCTCATATCTCATGAACTAGAAGTCAGCCAGCTGACTTTTGAAGCTTTCAGAACCATCCATTTATCATGCTAGAGTATTGATCTTTGTGCATTGTAGGGAGGTTTCCAGCATGGAAATAGAGCATAAAACATTATTTCAATTATTTGCCAGAAGCTACACCAACTTTTTGGTTTGTTGTGAAATTTGAAGGCTTGATATATTGGTCATTCAATTAAGATGAATTACCAAGCATTTCCCTTTCCAGTTCATTCCAGTTTTACCAGTGTTTGGGGATACAAAAAAGAGTGAGCACTAATATGATATACTTCTCAATTCTTTTACAGGCTGCAAACACAGAACAATATTGCTATCTTCATTGCACTCCTCTAGAAAAGAATGGAAACTAAATGTTATACTATGTCTCTTGTGTCTCGTGTTCTTTTTCTGGTAGCTGAAGGACCTTTTACATCTTACACTTTTGCACTGACTCTGGCTACCAGCTATCCTATTATCTTGAAGTTCTGAGTTGCCCATGTCATATTGGCAGAAATCAAATTGGCAGAGTCTTCAGTGATGACAAACAATTCTTTGCAGCACTGCCTGTAGATATTAAAGCTTTCAAGAGTATCATGATGGAAACTAGAATTAAGCTAAAATGGAAACTTCACAATTAATTTTTTGGTGCCAGTGGAAGTGCTAGTAGTCCCTGCCTCCCTCTGGCCATTCATTCTTGCCCTTGGAATGGCTCACTGAGCTGGTTTGGCAGAAATGTTTGCATTAGCTGCTATGTGGTGGGATGAATTGAGGAAGAAGGAAGGTGGCAGAAGGGCCAAAAAAAAAAAATTGGCTGGGAAGCTGGTTGTGTCAGCTCCCCAGGGTTGTTCAAACGGTTTCACTATTGAAGTTTTAGCTATAGCCTCAGAGTTCAGAGATCAGATTTCTGGCAGATCAGGTTTCAGGTTTTCATTCAAGGCACTATCAGATACATCTGGGTCAGAGCCTGGAAACAGTCCCTGTCTGGTTTCAGTTTGACTTGGCTGTAACTAAAACCACAGGAGCTGGTTCACAGAACCAAAGAATTGGAAAGGAGTAAGACTGAGGTTCAAATGCTGACTTATCTTAAAGTGATGTTATCTTTAGTATGGGCTTAGTTTTTGTGTTGGATTTTGCATGTGCCCCACTGCCTATAGGGTTTTACAAAAGGTAGAGTTAAACCAGAAAATGTTCTGCTGCTACTTACAGGATGCAAAAACCGTTCCAAAACAACATCAGTTGCACTTGCAATGTTAGTAGAAAAGCCAATCTGTGCTACAACATCCACAAGATAGCTTACCGTCACTCTGTATAAACTTGGCTATTTACTTACAAGAATGTAATTCGGCCTATTCATTTGGTAAATACCACAGATTTCCATTGAATAATGGTGAGTTGATGAGCCTAATTTAGTTAGACGTTATAATTCATTGTTCCAAAAATGCCTGAGCAAAGGGGTATCATCAAGTAATCAATTATCCAGTGGCTTTTAATTGAGATAGTTAAATCTATTTTTTGTTGTCAGCCTTTCAGAAGCTTAGGATCCTGTTTTAATGATCAGAAAATTATATCTGTGTTTATAGATATATAGATACTTTAAAAAAGGACAAAATTTATGGCTGGTTCAAATAACTGTCATAGACTAGCAGATATAATGAAAATACTCCATTTACTCTACTATTAAAAGTTAATGATGTGTGTATATAATAACTTAAAATCTAATGTTTTCAAGTGCTAGCTATGGATTTTGCAGAACAGCTGGATACATGCATGCTAATTCAGAGAGCAGCTGGTTTTTCCCCTACTGTTGTGAATAAGTGGGATTTAAATGGAAGGGTGCTACCTAGTGCCAAGCAAAATTTCCAAGCAGTTGTGTTCTCCTGGGATGTTTTGACTGACTTAAGAGGTTTCAGCTAGTTCAGTAAGTGCAATGCAATGGGTAGCAAAAGGTCTTGTTCACCACGCTTTACTGTACACAAAATGTAGGAACTTTTGCTCATTTTTTACGTTTGCAAGTGAAAATTCCTGAAGTATCAGGATTGTCTGAGCTTTTTAAGTCATATTAGACATTGCAATACATTATAAAAGATATCCAGTCATTGGACTGTCCCTACATTATGTGTTTTTCTAATCCCAAACTAAAATGGTTTTTAAAGAAAAAAATTGCTGTATGACAAGACCAAGAGAAAGATGTTACTCATAATGACTGCATCTGGAGGAAAAGATCCTGTACTTTTAAATTCTTCCATTCTTGCCTCCAGTCCTTGCTACAGGACTTCATTGTCTTTATTCTTGCCAGATTGATTTATCCCCAGAGCAAATATTACTTTATTATTCCAATTTTTACAAGTTTGAGTTCCTGTCATTGTTTGGGCTGAAATCTTTACCATCTCTTCTTTCTTCTGTTTACTCAGCGTGAATATCCGGTACGTGCAGTAATTCAGTTTAGCCTTATCAGACATGTGGTCCCATGGTAACAGTGGGGAATATCTTCATTATTAATAACACTATGAGTACAGCAGTCTACTTATGGAAGCTGTGTCTGCATATTTGTGGAGTTTGTCTAGTGTTATCTGTCCTTTGCTAATTAGAATTTAGCTGACAAAGGCATGGAGTGAAAAGGAGGGAGGACATTTTTGCTTTGACTGCTTATTATAGTCAGCTCTTGTAATGTGCCTATAATGCAGATTGCAGCACAGAAGAGATGCATCTAAGTTCAGCTTTAAGTTAATGTTCTCAGATAATAAAAGGAATTTACCCACTGAAATATGGAACTTCGTGTAAGATTCCCAAAGACAATGAACTGGGAATGCTACGAAAAGTGAAAAATTAATCTTACTAAAATTGGGTAGATTTTGTGGGATATACTGGATGATTTACTGTCATACAGTGTTATTGTTAGTCTGTCTGCTCCATGCTGTCACAGCATGGAGGTGAGTAATATGAATGTTACATGAATTCAACTGTACTGCTTTCCTATGGTACTAATCCAGGAGAAGCTTGGAAATGGATATAGTGTAATGTCTCAAAATTTTGATCACCTTCCACATAACAGAACTCACCAGGAGTAATGAGAGCGCAGCTTCTCCTGGACAAATGTCAAGAAGGAGCTGAAACTTCTAAGACACAGTTGAATATATAGTGGCAAATATTCAGTGGTCAACTGCATGTGTCCCTACCACATGTTTTGCCTGTAGCAACGTCTGTTATGAGAGGAAAGTATTTTGTCAGTCTTGAGTTTTTCACCTTTTAGTTTCTCTGTGCTTTTGACTGTTCTTATGTTACACAAGAGAGAAATTAGACGTAACGTATGTTCAGCTGTGTATAGGAGCTCCATTATGTCAATGCTGCATGAATGCTAGCCACATCACGCTCTTCTGCCCCATGGAGTGGAACATGATTCACTTGTGTGTTGGGGCTCTGGCACCACATGGTAGGAAAATGGCCACATGTCAAGGCTGTAGGTGGAAAGGGTTACTTTCAACAGGGTTTCTTAGAGGGTGGGCCACCTAGGAGATACTTTTCTTCATACATTCCTCATTGGGGAGCTTCAGTGCTGTGCTGGGACCTTTCTCCTGCTCCGTAATTCAAGACAGTCATGGACTAGGGAACAGGCTGTGTGATGCACTCCGTTATGTAGGTGGGGTTCTAGCAATGAGCAAATGTAAGGTAGAAGTCAGCTATGAGTTTTGTTTCAATGAACAAGACGTGAAGTAGAGAACAAAAAGAGTTTCCTTCCTCCAACAGCTTTAGCAGTTGGAGTTTTGTTTGGATACATATTATTTTTAAAGAAAATTGCAGAAAACGTGGGTTGATATAGGTGTTTTTCACTGAACAGTCGTAGGTTCTGTTATGCATGTATACCGTCAAGGTATTTAATCTTCTCCTGGAGGAAATTTCTACATCTGAAGTAAGTAAGAGAAGCTGGGTTTCCACTACTTACTTATCTCTACCCTGAAGAAACAGATACAGAGGCATGACAAGGGTTTCACATCCCAAATCTGAAACAAAGTCTGGGAGGTGCCCCTTAGAGACAAACTTGGAGCCACAGCATGTGCTGTTGGCACTGATTTTCAAACAATAAGCTAGTACAGCAAAACAAAGTGCTGGGTGGAAGAAGACCTCAAGAAAAGAAATAGCACAGCTTGTCGGTAACACTAATGTGTAGAGATGTTCCCACCATCAGCCTTTGAGGCTGCACAGGGAGGCTGTTTCTTTTTCCATTACCCGGAAGATCTCAACAGGGAATGAAAACAGTTGTTTCTCATCTGTTCTTGGTAAAATTTCAGAATGTTTGGGCCCCTTGGTGGGACGATTCCTGGAGCTAATGTTTATAATTTTTCCCTCTTTTTTTTTAAACAAAATCTTTTCAACATCTCTCAGGCTAGAATAGGTTTGTGCTCAGCATGGGTGCTTTTCTCTGCCCCTTACATCAGTGGGAGCAGAAGCAGAGCTTGTTTTAGAACAGTGGAAATATTGGCAGGGACCTTGGAATTTGTGCTAGCTTTGAGTCCTACAGGCAAATAATAGCATGCAGCAGAAATATTTACTGAACTGGATATCTAGTGATTTCTTTTCTAAAAGGGCAAGTATCGCTTACAAAATTAGCAGTCAGGATATAGAAACTAAGGCATACAAAGAGCATGCTGGCATTTTGACTTTTCTCTGGTGCATTTGGCAAGGTTCATGCATTAGGTTAAAATGGGTGTATCCTATGCAATCCATTTTGTGTTACTGAGGGAGGCGGGCATTTGGTGACATTCATTCTTCCCTATTTTCTGCTTCTGTACTTCAGAGATAATTCATCTGTCTCTCAATGGTTAGAGGAAAAAGAAGAAAACCTTATAGTACAGGTATACAGTTTTGACAGTTCTTTTATCTACTGTGCACACATCCCTTCCAATAAGGACATAATAAGGGATTTTACTGTCAAAATCAGGACAAAAA
The DNA here is from genome assembly GCA_013400535.1 of Scopus umbretta. Lineage (NCBI taxonomy): Eukaryota > Metazoa > Chordata > Aves > Pelecaniformes > Scopidae > Scopus > Scopus umbretta. Next base: position 6,002 of record VZTL01025395.1, on the reverse strand, counting down.
GGGGAAGAGGAAAAAAGAGAAAAATAAATTAATTCAGCTTCTAGAATAAAATAACCTGTGGTGGTGATTATTTCCTTATGGTTCAGCTGCAGTCACTGAATGTAACCTTAATGGAAACAAGATTGATAGGTTCTGCAAACACTTTTGGAAATATAATTAATACTAGTGATTACCTAATGACTAATTGGTTAATGGTTGTAAAAGGCTTGAAAGATAATATTAAGATTCTTCTTCAATGGTCTAGAGAATACAGGGCTCAAAAGACCCTCCTTCCCCAAGGATGTTAGCTGACTGTGTCTGTCAGCTCCAGGTATACAGGAGAGGCCCACAGGTGAATACAGACATGGCAAATGTGACCCTCAGGCCAAGCAACAGCTGCACATTCAGCACAGGTCTTTGTTAGCCTCCATGGACGTCCAGGCCTTTTTCTGATGCAATACTGTGCCTCAGATGCCTTTTGCCAGAATCTTAAACAAACGAATTCCTTATTAGGCAAGGAGATAGCGCACAGACAGATCCACATGATCTATTGTAAAAGTGGTTGCCGAAGCCTTTGGAATAAACGTGAAAAGAAACAGCTGATATTTCAAAACTGAATTGCAAATCTTGCATCCCTGCAAAGTTACAAATATACAAATCTTATTACACATCTCCTGAGTGACTACATTAAGGTGATTCATGAAGATACAGAAAATTCATCCCTGTCAGCTGGGACTGAGAAGGATAAATTACCTGGGAACAGCCTATTATGCTTGTTCTTAGTACTTTTAAAATTACAGTTGACATTTATTTCTAAGACGATATAAGGTACAAGGGAGGATAACATTCTCTGCTACTATAGAGCTGTGAACACCTGCATTCAATAATCATTTGCATGTCTCTCTCCTCTTTAATCCAAGGATTTAGATTCCCTTTACAAATATTTACCAATTAAGCAGCTCAACAGACTATTCTGTGGGAACATATTGTTTATATTTTATGGTTGTGCAAAGTAAGAATACAGAGAGGTTAAAGGATTTATCTGCAATTGTATCAGAGGTCAAGGAAAGTGAAGTGTCAGGACCCAGGTGTCTTTCCCTATGTAGGCTTCAGTCAGTCTGTCTTTTATGTGTATATTTCTCTTTGAGTGATATACTCATCAAAATGGAGAAGTCATTTTTTCAGGTGAAATCTTACATACTCATAGATTTTTTTAAAGAGAGATGGGACTATTGTGATCCTCTAGTCTGACCTCTTGTGGAATACAGAGGATTTCCATGACCTAATTCTCGCTTCAAGGCCAGGGGCTGTCATGGACTAGAATATTTCATGAGGAAAACAAAAACAACATTAAAAAAGCAAAACAACCCCTCAAAAAACAGTCCTCCTTTGAGGATTCCATCAGTAGAGAATCCACTATACTCTTGATAGAGTTGTGGCAATGATTAGGACCCTTACTGTTGAAGTGCCTTATTTCAGTTAACTGCAATTTCTAAACATAAGCTTCTGCTTTACCAAGAATATTTATTTCATGGGATTTAAACTCCTGAATGTCGTAAAGGATACAGACATAACCCTCAAAGCTCAAGTGTGTTTAGTTTTTCCCTAAAATGTTTAGAAGTGTTTACTCTTGCATCTGTGGATATTTTTATTATCTTTACAAATGTCCAATATCCTTATTAAATCATATCAAACTCTAACACAGATCTATTGGTAAAAATGTCTGCAGTTTAGTTATACAGGATGGAAGAAATTTCCTTTGAAATTTGCCTATTTAATTGATTGTCATCTTGTTCATGAATGTTGAGATCACAGAAGGTATTGATTCCCCTTTTCATAGTTAGTCATTGATTTTGTATATTTTGTCATACCCTTTTAGAGTTCTCTCACCTCGGGTAAACAATCTCAGTTTCAGGATTCCGTGTCTCTTCAGTGAAGGCATTTGACCAGTCTGTTCTCATTATTTTTCCTGAAATGTGTTCTTGTTTGTGACTTGTTACTTTTTCTACATGGGAAGCTTGACTAGGACTCAGTGAACAATGGAAAACAAAAAATGCATGAACTATAAATTAATTCATCCTGCAACATTTTTTGTTTCCTTCTGAGAACCTTTGAATGAAAATATCTGAGGAACAGAGATGCTGAGAGGAGTGAGTCAGGACAAGCAAGATTTCAGTTGTGAGTCCTGGGATTTAGAATTGGCACATTAGTAAACTAGATAAGCAGTAGGTTTTGATTTCTGCTTCCTTTACTGGACAGTGTATGTAGCTCTTCAGCAACATGAACTAGAAATAATATCGGTGAACAAGTTATGGTGTAGTTAACTAATGTTGGTAATTGCATACATCTGCCATCTATACAATGTGAACTACATGTTATAGTGAAACTTGTGTGTTCAGTGGTACTACTTAATCTGATTCAAGCACAGATTTAAAGCACAAGAGTCTCTTGCTGGTATAGTTCTGTGTAAGAAATACATTTGCAATATTGGTCTGTTTACTTGTGGGTATAAAGTAATCACAAGTTGTAGAAGAAATACTAAATAACAGATCATTTTCTGACTGCTAGTCCATGCCAACTTGCTTTAGTTGTGTCTTGAGCATTGCCTTTGAGCATAGTAAAATACAGAGAATGCAGAGCACACATATGGAAGGAAGAACTGGCATAGGGTGTATGGTCTTAGTGGATCCTCTAATGTCCATAATAACAGTCTGGTTCATTATTATTATTCTTTTGTATTTTAATAACCATAACCATCTGGGCATCTATTATAAAGGACACCCTATCCTTTTCTGTGCCATTATCCAGAATGAGGATCAACATTTAACTCTCTTAGTTGAGAATTTCAAAACTACTTAAAAGGATTAATTTGTTTTTACAACACAGCTGTTTCACAGGACTAGATGATTCCTTGCATTTTTTGAGACAGGAATATTACTTGGTTAGATAGCATCCTGTTGATAGAGGCAATGACACAGTACATGTAGCCTCATTCACACTTCCTGCAAACTCTAAACTCAGACATTTTCCATCATGCTGCTTATAAAACAAAACAGCCCAAGACAATTATTATATTAACTGTTGGCTTGTTAGATCATAAGATTAATGATCTTAACAGAGCTGTGACCTGAAGACAAATGTGATTTAATATAACAACAGTGACATGGACACATCCGCCCAGACATTTCTACATGAAACTAGTGCTCTTTCTCTGAGTAAAAGAGACTATATGGAAGAACTGATGATATTTTCTCCTTTTAATCCTGACCTTTGACCTTTAATATATTTTTAATATGCATTGGTTTCTGTGGCTCCACAGGTGTTTTGCCAAGACACTGGCAAAGTTCTACATGTCCAATTTATTTATGAATGCTGAACTAAATCTATTTTTTTCATTTTTAGTGCCTGAGTTTGAAGTCAGTTTTCCAGCTGGTGGATAGGGAAGAAAAAAGACATCAAACTTTTTATCCAGCAGGCTGCAATAGTTAGAAGCCAGGTAAGCCCCTCAATGCACATTTCACTGTCCAAGTAACATAGCAGTGTCCTGCAGTGAGAGCATCCAATGAAATAAGCGTGAAAGCTCAGGTCGACGTATACCAGAATAATAGTAGAAGAGCCATAGAGTAAAATTTTTTTGAGTGGAGAGTGCAGATCTCTTTCTACAATATCTCCTCCATGAGCCACATTGATCTGCCTGATAAGACTCAGTTAAAGTCTGTAAAGCCATTTGGAGATGGAAAAGTGTTTATGGAAGCTAAACCTTATGAAGATTATGACTATGTATCACAGGTGTAGGCCACATGAGCAGTTGGAAGAGTTGAGAATGGAATTGCAAGGGTGGTAACAACAGCTCTCCGTGCATAGTGCATTTATCCAGGTGGGACATAGACATATCTGTAACAGAGTTAGGTCCCCATCTCCTTACCCAATATTTCTAGTGCATTTTTAAAGAAGGTAAATATCTCCAACCAAGATATTCTGGTATCCATAGAATTCAATGGAGCTATTCCAAAAATTAACTGATACAGAACAGGGGAGTGAAAAATATCACTGAAATGATGGAGAAGCTCATGTTAGGCGTGGTGAGGACTCAGTGAGACTAGAAACTTCAGTGAATGATAAGAGTTATGAATGAAGCAATGGTAAGTAGCAACTGGAATGGAACAAGTTAAAAATAACCTTCCAGGGCATTTTAGTCTTCACCATAACACTACTTTTTTTTTGCTGTGGTGTTGGAAAAATCACGTCTCTGTGTCTTTATTGATCAAATGGACAAAATGAACAACTGAGTGCCTATAATTCCCACTATAAGGAAGGTAATTCTGTGTGCTAAGTGCTTTGGAGGGCAGACATTGTGACTGAGGTAGGTTTGGGTGGGGATCCTGGGGAATGTTCCCTTGGTAGGTAGCCTCTGCCACTCACCATGATGTCTACAGTACTAAATGCAGCAGAGGTACTTGGTGTTAACGTGTAACTCAAAACCAGCTATGTTCACAACAGGACTGGGTTGATGCATCAGGAAAGACCTGATGGCCTTTCCAGGGTGTCTCCCAGAGACTTCAGCAGACTATTGTGGGTCAGAATAGCCTGAAATATTTCAAAGCCACTCTTTGCTGACTGATTTCTATTTCACCTCGTATCTTCTGGTAAAATGCAGAGGAGGAGAGTCAACCACATTCTCCTAAGAATCCCAGTAACAACTTTTCTAGTGCTGGCTCAGTCAGTCCATCCCTGCAATTTCCCTGCAATTTCCCTGTAAGCCTGTCCCTCCCTGGTGATTGAATACCCTCCAGGGCCCCCACTGCAGCTCTAGGCACAGCAGGGGACAGAGCCCGGATTGTCAGTGCACACCCAGAGCTTTGGCCCCCAGCAGCACCTTGCACCCACCCCTGCTCCTGCCGGTGCCCCCTCACAGCAAATGGCGGCTGCAGGGCGGCCCCACTGCTCTGCAGTGAGGCTCCTGCCAGACGCTGTGCCTGCCCCAACAGCTGCGCATGCGGGGCCGTGACTGCACCACCGCCACGATGTGGAGCATCAGGGCAGCAGCCTGAGGCCTTCATGAGGCAGTGGCCTTGGATCTGCCAGAGGCTTGTCGAGCCCCCACATCCCTCAGCAGAGCATGGCTGGGCACTCAGGAATGGCCTTAGCAACAGGCGAGTCTCTAAGCTGAGGGTGCCCCAATGGCCAGCAGACAGTATGCACCTGCAGGGGAAGGGCTGCGCTCCCTCAAGGAGCGATGTTCCCAGACAGAGTTGAGCTTAATGGCCAGCATCACACTTTCTCACAAAGTGCCGTAGGCCATGTATGATTTTGGCCCCTGCAGATGTGTATTAAGGTTGCTGCATACCAGGTGGCACATGGAAACTTTTAGGGATGGCAAGTCTGAGGGTGCCTAGTCTGTGATGGCTGGAGGCCTTTGGCTGTGAGAGGTGCTCTGAGATCCCTTTGGCTGTGAAAATGTGGGTTTGCTTGCTGCGAGTGATAAGCATCTGCAGAATTTTTTTAACAGATTAGGTGAGGATTGTGTGGATTGTTCATTTAGATCCAGACCTCCAGACCATACTTGAATAGGAACTGGAGGACTGTATCTTTCTGTTCTGTGACTTCTCCCACTGTTCTTATAAAACTGATATGCTGTGGGGCTTGACCTCCATGCATAGCAGGTCCCCTCTGGGCATGGATTCTGGCTCATTGTGGAAACAGAATGAGTGACTGTATTTTGAAGCAAACTTTTGAACACAAGTGGAAGCTTTTCCACAGCCCAATAAGCATATTGAGAGGTTTATTAAAATAATAACAGCACATTTGTTAATAATTAATCACTGGCATTAATGGAGGGACTTTCAGCCAAAGATGCTGAAGTTCTTTCCAAATTTCACTGACCAAAATTGCAAAAAGATAGGAATTGCTTAATCCATCATCATGTATAGCCACCTCTGACAGCTATTTAATTGCTTGCAGCAGAATAACTGCAATAGCTATCAGGTTGGTGCAGAAAGCAAAGAACCATAGAATCACAGAAT
>VZTL01025394.1:5374-43142 GCA_013400535.1 Scopus umbretta | reverse complement strand
TTTTTTTTTTTGGGGGGGGGGGGGAGTTGATGGTTGGACTAGATGTTCTCAGAGGTCTTTTCCAACCGTCACAATTCTATGATTCTATGATTCTATGATATATCCATAATGAGAATTACTTTTTGGGAGCTGTAGAAATATGTAAAAGCTGAACAGCAAGTTAAAAACAATGAAAATTTTTGAGTATTTCTCTTGGTCTTAACATTTATAAAATGTGTACTGTGTTAAATTATACACAGATATTTTGATGATATATGACATGGGGGCAGTCTACAAATATATAAACAGCAGTAACATGCCGTGTCCTAAAACCCTTTAAAAATCTCTTTGGCATCTTTAATCCTGATTATTAGTTTCAAAATGTTGAATATGGAATCAGCTACAAATATCTTTCACAAGGCATGCACCAGCAGGCAGTACAGGTGTGGTCTTCAGCAGACTGTCCAACTGCAAACACAATATTTGCCATGCAAACGTTACCAGAAGAAGGAATTAAATTTTAACAACACATTATTATACATAGAACCACTGTACTTTCACAAGGCCTATTATCACAGATCTACTTTTCTTTGTTAATCTAGATATGTGATCCATCTTCTATTTCTGGGTATTGTACTTTTCACTGTGGTACCCAGGGAAGAAAGCACTTACAAGTGAAACATTGGAGTTGAACAGTTAGCTCAATTTTCTATTCACTCTTTCATTTATTTTCCTTTATGTCTGTTTCTTATAAATAGACATCAGTCTTTCCAAGTAGTTTTACCAATCCACTGTGAGGAGGGAAAGAAGCAGTTCACAGAGTTTTTACCTGGCCTATCAGTGAATTTTCCTTATTAAGTATTTATATAGGCAGACAAGAGTGTATGGCCTAAGCTGGAGCTAAACTTGGATTAAAGGTCTTCCTAATGTAAATTACTAATAACAATACTGCTAAAACAGAGAGAAAGTTTAATAAATAAAAAACCTGAAAGTCACAAAAGCTATTAAAAATATTTTTTCCCTTGGTGTAAATAAATGCTGTTGAGTGTTTACTTATACTGTTAACAAATTCAACCCATCGTCTATTTATTATTTAATGTAGTGTCCTATGATTTTATCTATAAAATAATGAGCCCTCTGGCCTTGATCTAGGATATTCTTTTCTATTGAACTTAACATTAAATATGAGTGTTTCTTTAAAATTTAGAATATTACCAAATTTTATTCTGGACAGGCTCTGGAGTACCTAGTATATGATTAGAGTGAGCAGGAGCAATTTGTTATAATGCTAATTCAGCTGATGTTGGAAGGACTGTTTCAGTGTAGGAGGATCCTAGCAGGGCAGAAAAGGACAGTGTGGCTGGAAGATCTCTGCAGCTGACACAAAGATGCTGCAACATCATGAGGCACTAAGCTGAGTGAAGACTGCTGTCCTTTGCATTAAGAAAGGGTAGACACCCCAAAGAGCTGTGGAAAGGATGGTTCTGGGACAGACAGGCTTTCTTTCACTGAATTTAAAAAGTATTTGCATTTGCATCAGCAAACATTATTACTTGGCCTTCAGTCCTGGTTTTGGCTGGGTTAAAGTTCATTTTCTTCCTACACTGATACTTAACTACTGTTAAGTAGTGTCTATACCAATCAAAGACTTTTCAGCTTCCCATGCTCTGCCAGGGGCACAAGAAGCTGGGAGGGGGCACAGCCAGGACAGCTGACCCACCCTGCCCAAAGGGCTATTCCATACCATATGGCGTCACACTCAGTATAGAAACTGGGGGGAGTTGGCTGGGGGGCAGCGATCGCTGCTTGGGGACGGGGTGGGCATCGGTCAGCGGGTGGTGAGCAATGGCATTGTGCATCACTTGTTTTGTGTATTCTTTTGTCATTTTTTTTTCCTCTTCCTTTGCTGTCCTATTAAACTATCTTTATCTCAACCCAAGGATTTTACTTTTTTTTTTCTGATTCTCCACCCTCAGTGGGATGGGGGACACCTTCTAATTATGAAGCCTATTTTCGGTTTACACATCAGAATTAGTGCTGGCTAGTGAAAGGTCAATTTCTGTGCTGTTGAAACAAAACCCATTTGGAAAAGGTGGGTGTATTTAATTGTTTCACTAGTATCATGACATCTAATATTTTATCAATCAAATGACACATTAAAACCTCAAAACTGTTATGCATCCAGGAAAATAAGTTTCTATTAATTCTGTGTGTGATATCAAGCTCTCATAAGTGCATTAGTAAAACAGGCCTACTATGCAATAAATCTCTGAGAAAGTCCTTTCTGTGTAGCTTGTCCACTTATGACAGTTAAAATAGCCTGCAATAACTTCAGTACTATTTGTTTCACTTTATACTGCAGAAATGAATGAGTCATAAGGTGACTCTGGTTCTGATTTTGGAAGCTAAAAGAAGTAAAATACTTCCTCTCTTTTTTTTCAAGGCTGTAAAAGTCTTGTGCTCAAAAATACACAAATATACTCTATTCTACTTCTTTTTGCTTTGAAGTTGATTGTAAGTATTGGTTATTTTCAAACCCATTCAAAATCACTATGGACTGAAGTGCAACTGTGATGTGAAAATGTTGTTATGTGGGCATATGGAATAAGAAGATGTGTTTAATTGGGAAATAAGCATTATCTGAGATACTGGACAAAATGCTGGTTTATACAGTCAGCCAAACAAGAAAAATTGAAAAAAAAAAATCATAAACTATAGGTTTTTGCAATTACTACAGGACTAGAAAAGGGTGGTTTGGTGGTTGGATGTGTTTAGCAGTTAGATGCCATTATCCCTATTGTAACATGCTCTTACATTGTCATTATCCCACAAAACCATATATTTAAAGTATTTATATATGTGTATAAGATCAATATTCAGAAAGATATAGTCAGTAGAATTCTTTATGTGAGACGAATATTTGCTTATTTACATTATATTTTCACTTATGTGTGCTGCTTAAATGAAATACCTTTAATACCTAACTAGAGTTTTCAACATGTTCCTTTAAGACAGCACATTTCAAATGCCTGCAACTTACGTTTAAGGCTGAGAAAAATTTCTGGTCCTTGGTGGCTGTTTTTGTTCCTTGGTGGTTGGAGACTCCTCTTTGCCCTGTGGGGAATGTTATCAACCCATGAGAGTCAGGAACATGCTGGCGTGAATCATCCACTTCCAGAGGAGTGCCATAACCCAGCAGCCTATTACATGCAGGCAGAAAAAAAAAAATATATTAGATTCAGAAAGCTCTGAAGAGGTTCAGGGGTTCACAGCATGTATGCATCAGTTGCACAAGGTGGAATTCTCTTCTCCAAAAGGAAGGTAAAGATTGGATAAACACTAAGTTGGTACTCACTGGCTGTGTATTAAATATTCTCTACCACCCTCTACAAAATCCTGTGCCACAGGATTTTTTTCTTAACACGTACAGTAGTTGTTTGAGATATGATTATTTTCATCTTAAAGTAAGTGTCTGAGTAGAATAAATGTTTTTAGAGGTCCTCATTTTAGAATGAACACAATTAAGCATTTCTTAGATACTTTAATATGAAAATGAGGACATGCACTGCCTGACTGTGTCTATGAAAAGCAATCTGAGAACAAGACCAAGCGGGAAGTCCACCCTCGTAATATTTAGTAACTTAGTGTTTAAAATGCATATTGAGGATGCGTTGCTCAGATTCAGTTTATGCTTTTGCAGAGTCTGATCCTTGACCTTCCCAATCACAGATGAGTTTTCTAAACACCAAGGTTTACAAGTGGACTCTCAGTAGTCTTGATGTTCCCATTATCTCTTTCACCTTTGTAAATAACAAAATACAAATTGGAGCAGGGCCTTTAACCAGTCTTTTTGTTATGGTTTAGCCCCTGTCAGCAACCAAGCACCACACAGCTGCTTGTTCACCCTCCCCCCCCACCAGTGGGATGGGGGAGAATTGGAAGAGCCAAAGTAAGGAAAATCATGGGTTGAGATAAAAACAGATTAATAATTGAAATAAAATAGCAACAATAATAACAGTAATAGTAATAAAAATTGTAATTTAAAAAAGAGAACAACAAGAGAGAAAGACAAAACCCAGCAAGGAAAAAAAATAAACAAGTCATGCAACCACTCACCACCCGCTGACCGATGCCCAGCCCGTTCCCGAGCAGCGATCGCTGCCCCCTGGCCAACTCCCCCCAGTTTCTATACTGAGCATGATGCCATATGGTATGGAATAGCGCTTTGGGCAGGTTGGGTCAGCTGTCCTGGCTGTGCCCCCTCCCAGCTTCTTGCGCGCCTGACAGAGCATGGAAGCTGAGGGAAAAAAAAAAAGTCCTTGACTAGTGTAAGCACTAGCTAGCAGCAACTAAAACTTCAGCGTGTTATTCTCATCCTAAATCCAAAACACAGCACTATGCCAGCAACTAGGAAGAAAATTAACTCCATCCCAGCTGAAACCAGGACACTTTTACAGTGCAAGGGAATGCTCTTACTATTGACTTCTAGAAGTAGTCTTTCTGTTATGCTTAATAAGTATTTGTCTGAAAATTGAAGAGAACAAGGGCATGAATATGTATGTCCCACATCTTATGTGAAAGCCACCTATAGCTAAGCTTCTGGGTATTCTAGGGTGCTTTCCATTCTGATTATATCAGTATTTAAGAAGTTATTTCAGTAAAACATCTGTCCAACTTAATATGTTCTTGCAATTTTTTGTTTTCACTTTGATAATAGATATTTTCTGATAGAACAATATTTTTAAAGAAAACAAAAAAAAACAAAACTGTAAGAACAGGTGAACTTTTAGTGGAACACTGGGAAATACGATACAAAAAAAACCCTTTTTCTTCTAGATGGAATTTGTTATATCCTTTCTTAGGAACATTTTCTGCAGAAAAGTTGACCTCAATTTTTTATGAACAGCTCCTTACAGGATGACAGAACTACCTGCTACAATTCATACCCTGAAAGGGAAAGTTTTAAGATTTATTTACTTCAAACTTTTTTTCTATTTTATCTTTTCAAGCTTGAACCTTTATTGCTATAGCAAGTTTTTAACATTATCTTTACAGCATCTAAAACCTGACTTGCAAGAACAGTGCAGAGGAAATGAAAAAATATGTCCTGTGATCTATTGGGCTGTTACTCTTCACAAATGTTGGTGCTAGTGACAAACACATAACTTATTAAACCATGAGCAATCTGCATTACTACAGAGAGAACTGAAGACCCTACAGCATAATTGTAGAAAGCAATCTCTGATTGCATTTGAAAGTAAAAAAAAAAAAAAATGCTCTTTTCCTATAGCTAAGGAAAATGAAGCTAGAATAAACTGACACTAGCAGTGTAAAGATTTTAGTTATGCTTGTCCTTGTAGTAGAAAATTTTTCCTGTACTCCATGCAAACTTGAACAGCTATCAGCTGCTATTAATGAACCTAATGTTTGTTATTTCAGAGCAATTAATGATGCCTTCAAATGACTTCTGTTAAAAATGGATGGCTTTCTACAGACTCCCTCCATGTCATCCTGGCCCTCAGTTTTTGTCTGGGATCAAAGTAGTCTGTAGGAGACACTTGTATATATGCCAAAATCTCCAGCAAAATTAGCACTGATTATTGGTTCTTCTGGAAGTCTGAGACAGTCAGCAGTGTCATGTCTGATTCTTCTTTGGGATCTGCCCATCTGTATCCTTGAATCTTCTTTGACCATTTTCTGCTTCTAGAATCATAGAATGGTTTGGGCTGGAAGGACCTTTAAAGATCATCTAGTTCCAACTCCCCTGCCATGGGGTTTCACGTATAGTGATTAGGTATGGAGAAAGGAGATATCTGGGTAAGAAGTGAAGAGATGAACAGAGTTTTATTCCATAGGCTCCACAGAAGTAAGTTCTGAGGGATAGTAAAGGTTAACATTTGTCATTTGTGTTCTCAATCAACTCAGTAGCCATGTGGTGGCCATAATCACAGCTATCTCAGTGCAACTGCATAAATAACCTGGTGCAGAAATCTTTGCAAAGAGAATTGCCTAAGAAAGTAATGTAAACTCGTACTACAAACATAGCAGATTACTTAAGTAAGAGACCTTTCTTTTCCTCTGCAGTCACTATACTGAAGAATTGGTGTTGCCTTCTAAACAGAGAGAGATTTCTGTTTTGAGACCTTTGAACATTTACACAGCCCGTAGGTAAATTTCAGAATTGTCACCATCACTCTGTGTATTCAGATTTCAAAATTTTGCAAACTTTCCTAGATCAAGGTTTTCACTCAAAGGTCAAGCAAAGTTTTAAATGACTGAGCACAAGAGAGTTGGTGCTATTTTTTTAGTCTGAACCATCTCTTTCTGGAGGTTAAAGTAATAGCAGCAGATGATATTTGGTTTTGCTACGTTAGTGAGTGCTCATCAGTAATGTAATGGGCAGTTCTGATTCTACAAAAAAACAGGTGTTTTGGCCAAGTACCATGCAGTGTACCTGCTGGTTTAAAGTTTTGATCCTTTTATAGAATTCTTCATCTCAACTTTATTTTTGGTCTGGGTGCAATCATGTCTATATTATCCTTTACTAGCTCCAGGAATATTATGCTGATGACTGTGTGTTTTTTTCCTGTTTCTGTTGTTACCAGTGATAGCAAAATTACAAATGGAACCAGACAGATTTTAATCCTTCCTGTTTCTATCAGCAATATACTGGGATTCTTTTAACTTCTCTGGTTTCACTATATCAGACTGTGGTTCTCTTTGCACCTTCCATATTCTCTTCTGCTCTACTCCATTGCCAGGAACAAAGTGATCTTGAAGAACAGAGGGAAGAGACACAACAGACTCACTTTCCTTTTCTTCTTAAATCTCTGTGTCTCCATAAGCTGAAATTCGACAGTTTCTCTCTTGTGTTTATTTATTCTTACTTTTCCTGGTTCCAATGCTGTTCTGTGTCAGTCATCTATGGGGAATGTATGTGGATTAAAAAAATGAAAGGTATACTGGAATTTAAAATTCCACACTTTCTGCAGAGGATTTGCCTCCAGATGTGGTTCCACTGGCTAATAATTAGCACAACTGTAAGAAACTCTCCCATTTCAAAAAGATGAATTGTCAAACCTCAGAGCTTAGGCGGAGTCAAGAACAATTTTCAATTTCAGAGGGCTTTCTTGTTTTTTCCTTTGAAGAAGTAATGGAGATTGCAAAATTTGGATAAATATACGTCTCATTAAACAACACATGAAATGGATAGCCTCCTTGATTCTGCTTCCCACAACATCAGCCCACAAATTTTATTCTCACTAACTTTCTGCTTCACAGAAGCTCACTGACAGAAGACAAAGAATGGAGAATGGAGAAATCCAGCATCAGTTGTTCTCAACAGACTGTTGAAAGAAACAGCCCTTCCCTGCTGTCACTTGCTATAGCTTTCAGAACCTCAATTTGTATTCCATACTGACAGGTAAAAGCAGAAGCATAGAAATACCTGATCCACACAGGTCCCATACAGCAACAAGGATCAGTGCTTTTGGGAAGCCTCTTCCTCCTTTGAGAGAGCCTTTTGGTGCTAAATTGGAAGAAGGGAGACAAAAAGGTTTAGCCTTGGGAACAATGAGAGGAACACATGCTCTAAAATATTTTAGAGCCGATTTTCTGCTCAAATTCATTCCCTCTATAGGAGTTTATAAAAATGTAAGCAAATTAATAATAAAATTTCAATGTTTTTGTTGTTCATCTTCATGGAAGGCTGTAGGGAGACAATCTTCAGGACCCAGCTCTGCTCATTTATACAGAAGGGATGTGAAATTTATACAAAAGAGACCAGGCAAAAAATATACTCTAATCCTTCCAGAGGTCCTTTATGGTATTTCCTTGTAGGACAGGGAAGGCAGCTCAAATAAAGTTTAAGAATCAAATATTAAAATAATCAAAAATGTAAACTTCCTGCAGACAAGAATAAACTTTTTAAAGTATGCATAGGAAGACTCTGTATGTCTTACATAAGCCAACTTAGTAAAGTTTGCTTGACTGTTGAGTTAAAACCTTGTTCTATGAGAGTTTGCAAAATTTTGAAACCTGAATACACAGAGCAATGGTGACAATTCTGAAATTTATCTATGGGCTGTGTAAATGTTCAAAGGTCTCAAAACAGATCTTAAATCTGTTTAGAAGACAACACCAATTCTAAACTACACACATGGAAGAAGTATGTAATAGAAGCATAGTATTTTCTTTCTAAAATTAGGAGGCCAAAGTGTCAGGATGGTGTCCTAGGTGACCAGTGTGTGCAGTATGGTGGAGGCTCCATTGTCAGAGAGCTGTGGACTCCAGTCTGAAGGCAAATAAAATAGAATTACATGAAGCTGACTTTCTTGACCAATGAGGTCCACAAATCCAACCTGCTTTGGAGACAAATAGAGATGGACACTGACATAAAAAGTTTTTGGTATGTTATTGCAAAGTTGAATTTCCCATATGTTTCATTAGTAGATATTGTAGCCTTTTTCCCTCAAGCTATTTTCCATCAAAACTAGGTAGAAATATTTTAGCTCTGGAAGCCATGTGCCTGGAATTGTATCCCATTCCTATGGGTGACTGATAGGTCTTGTCTGACTCTGTGCTACACTGGCTGAAACCTCCCAGAATAATAGTTCTATAGATTTTATTATTTCAAAGTAAGGGAAATTTCAGGTAAGCAAAGATATTTTCTCTATTATCATGATTGACATTCATTGTCATTTAGTAATGCAAAACCATAGATGGGAACATAAAACCATGGAATGCAAATTCCCTTGAAATGACAAAGCGTATTGATTCAATATCTTTTCTTCCTAGAGAGGTTTTTGAAATGAAAGCTATAACCCCAGGCTTCAAAACAGTCACACTAACTGTGTTTACAGTGAAGTTCTATATAGCAACTAGATGACTTAGAATAAATCTTTCTGTTCTGTGCTATTCATACTTAAAAATTTACTTATATGACAGCACTAAATTACATTGTAGCAAAAAGAACCTATTATAAATTCTCCTGGAAAGGTATCTACATTTTATATAGCCTTGATTAATTCCAAAACCTTCCTTACTTAAAAATTCCTGCTATATTCCATGTCAATAAATGACAACTACTTTTTGAAATAAAAATCAGCAATAAAGCCAAAACGATGCAAGACACGACAAGTCTTTTCTTATTGTTGCCCATGTGTACTCCCCTAAGTGCTTGGCAAACTAATGCTACTTTGAAATGTAATAGATGTTTCTGATTGCCTTAGAAAAGTCCTTTGTGGTGACTTCTAAAATCAATTGTGTTGATTTTTCTCTGCTGTATTTTACGTTTTCATTGCTTATTCACTTGATGTACATATGGGGAGTAAGTTTGTCTGTCATGTTGTTTCAGTGCTGGTTCCAGCTGTAATCCCATTACATCTGTTACAATGTCAATGCTTGCAGATGATTTGTTTCCCACATAGATGGCTGTAATGCATTTATACATTTTATTATAATCCTGTGTGCAAATATAAAATAGAGTTTCTTGCTGGTATAATTTTCTCTTTAGACTTGTTGTTTCTGTTAGTAACAAGAGAAAAAGTTTTGGTTCTGGCTTTATAATTGTTATATCATGTATTTCTTCTTATTAATACCTAGTAATAATTCTTTCCAATGACTTTATAAAAAGATTAGGCAAAGCACTCTAGGTAATTTCTTTGGGACTGTAAATAAGTCATTGACTAGTCTACAAAGAGCCACGTGACTGCCCACTGCTGGATGGGATGATGTTTCAGGGCACTTTATTGGGCTGCATTATGATATTAATTGTCAAATCACTTTGACTGTGAGCCTTTATTTGAGACTTCAGACCTCCATCCTCCTTCAAACACCCTGTAGGATAAAATTGTGAGGTGTATTTGTAATGCTGAGATGTTTTACTTTTATACATAATATGTATAGCAGATATAATCTGCCAACTTTTTTGTGTAACTTATTTAATATTTGACTTCTTATCTGTTAACTATTGTTCTCAGTCACTGGAAATCTATACCTTGTCCAGTTTGATCAAGGAGGCTAACCTCTTTATACTGTCAATATATATATTTAATAACAATAATAATCATAAATTGCCACAAATATATATGGCACCTATATGCTATTGACATTTATGACAACTATAAAATGAATCCTTCAGTCTGAAAGTTATTGGAAAGATAAAATGGTTATAAATATCCTGAGGCTGATCTAAGTCCAACTTCTAAACCTGATAGAGGTACATACATAGCTTTGACTTTCACAGAGAATAAAGGTAATATTCCCAAAGGCTACATTTAGGAAGCCTAGTCTCCGTAGGCCCCACTATAGTGAATGAAGAAGACAAACATAGGTTGGGCTATTACTCTCAGATGTTTTTTACACTGCACTTACCTGAGCTGTGATGACACATGGAATGTAAGGCTATCTGGTCTATGTTTAAAACACTAGGACAAGAGGCAGGACAAATATAAAATTAAACACCTAGATACACAAACCTTAATGAAGAGGAAATAACAGAAGCAATGTCAAAAACCCAAGGTCTCAAGTCATTGACTGATGGGCCACTGGAGGAACCTCTCAGGTGTATTCATGGAGAGGCTCAGTCAAAACACTGCAACTGATAAGGAGCAAAACAAGAAACAGTAAACCTATGGGATGTTTGAGTGGGATGGGAGATACAGCTGTTACAAGATGTTTCTGAGATGGGCCAATGCAGAGAAAGGAAGGGATGGAGATAGGTCAGGGAGGAACAAACCTGGGAAAATAAAGTGGACAAGAGATAATTCCAGGGATCATGGCTGGTAGATGAGAAGAACACAGTGGCTATTGTCTATCTGGACTTCAGGAAGACTTAGGCACTGTGTCCCGTAAGATCCTCCTGGAGAGCTGGTTGATATATGGGCTGGATAAGCCAACAGTGAGGTAGGTTGAAAACTGGTTGAAGGGCTGGGTCCAGAGGGTGGTGATCANCTGGAGAAGGGAAGCCTCAGGGGGCATCCCATCAATGTCTATAAATACCTGAAGCCAGGGTGCAAAGAGGACAGAGCCAGATTCTTTTCAGTGGTGCTCACTGGCAGGACCAGAGGTAATAGGCATAAACTGAAACACAGGAGGTTCCCTCTGAACGTCAGGAAACACTTTTTTACTGTGAGGGTGACCAAGAATAGGTTCTGCAGAGTGCCCCTGCTTAGAGATATTGAAAAGCCTCCTGGACATGGTCCTGGCAACCACCTCTAGGTGGTCCTGCTGTAGCATAGGGGTTGGACCAGATGACCTCCAGAGGTCCCTTCCAACCTCAACCATTCTGTGATTCTATGATAAAAGGGGCCGCTGGGTACAGATAAACTGCCGGTTGGCACATTGATCTTGCCATGCGCTGCCCCTGTTTGTCTCATTCTGTATTGCCTTCCTGTTAAACCCTGTTCCCATCTGCTTTCCTAGGTGAGGGTAACATCTGGTCTGCTGGTGTGTAAGTGCTGCCTGTAAAGGCCCTGCCCTGTTTGTGTTTATGCACTGATGTCCAATGTTGACTGTGTAGTTTGCATGTGTGTGTTTGTCTGCACTGGGGATAAATCCTCAGCCTTGCTAGTGCCTGCACCTTGTGTCCCAGGGCAACAGAAGCCTGGCTCCAGGGGACTAGGGTGGAGAAAATCCCCAAGTTCCAAACCCACTATATACAGCAGCACTTTAAGAGGAAACTCTGTGTGCTTAAATAATTTTTTGAAAGTGGGACTAAATTGTGGACATCTATATACCTTTAAAAATCTTATCAAATATTTTAAAATATTATTTGGAGTTTATAGTCAATTTTCTGCTCTTACTGGTAGTAATTAATCAAACTTTGAAAGTTATCTCTCTGCATGCAAAAAGTACCATAAATATTGCCTTAATATTTCAACTTGTCATAACTTAAAAGTCCTTTTTTTTCACCTTTATATGGAATCATTTTGCCAAAGTTAGGTTTTTTCAAACTGTAGCTTCTACAAGCATTTGATGGATGCATTATTTAGGACTAGTTTTCTGAAGTTCAAATTGAGATAAACTTTGATAATTTGATTTTTTTTTGCCCCAAGTCCATAAAATCTGTTGCTGAACTTGAAAATTAAAATCGTCATCTTTCTAAAGTTTTGTAAACCAGTAGCTCCATATTAAACTGCTCTCTTTGTTTTGTCTGGGTAAAAAAACAGTTGTGTTAGGAAATTATCTCAGTACTCCTATTATTGTTTTTAAATAATTCACACTTTGTTGGAGATCAGCTGTACAGCTTCTCCTTTTTTCATTATAAAGGGCTGCATGAACAGCTCAAGTCTGTGTCCTTCAAGGAGCTGCTAGTCTGTCTCGATGGCTGCATCCTTTTGATGGCTTTCCTTTGAATTTGCAAATATTTCATTAAAGGTGCCAAGCTCAGCACCAGGATAGGCTTATAGTTGGAAATGCACACAAGCAGGCACCAGATCCTGTGGTTAAAAACAACAATATGAACACAGAGGAGAATTAAGAAACACCTGAGAAGACTGGAATATTGAGTCTAGTACAACAAAGTTATTTCCAGTCTAAGAAAATAGTGTGCAGATGTGTCTGTGTTATGGATTTACCCTATGCGAATACATATCCCTGCATGTGCACTCTAATTTATTTCACTGCAAAGACTGGAATAATTTCGGATGTTTTGAAAGGTTTGTGTATTCACCTCTGTTAGTACATGTCAAACAAAGAAGACAAGAGACAAGGTTTGGCATGTATCTTTTCATAGAACTACCATTTCCACGCAGGAGGACAGTGGAATAATGTCCATCATAAAAAGATGCTTGTGGGTTTGTTTTTTGGTTTTTGTTTTTTTGTTGTTTTTTTTTAATTTGTTTTGTATTTTTGAAAAACACTTCAAAAGCAACGTAAAATCTTACGCCCTTAACAGACTGTAGACCTGTGTTCCTCTTTAAATACTCAAAAATGCTTAAGAAGTGTTTTGCCAGTGTATTTGTTCAGCACACCAGAATGAATTCCACTGTGTGTGTAAGGATTATTTAATTGTTAGCAATAGCTGTTTACACTGACAATACATCCAGTGATTAATTCATAGGATTCCTAAGGGAAGACTAAGCCACATAAAGGTCACAAAGATGCAAGCCAAGGTGGAGAGTGCACTGTAAAATATTTAGTGAACACTAAAGCAAACCACAGACAACTAGAGAAAGACCCAAAGGTAGGGAAGAATACTTTACCTGCCTCAAAAATAAACACTTTAAACCAGGAGATTGATATTTTAAATGGGATGACAGACTGCTTCCACTAGACACATAAACACACATAATTGGGATAATATTTAAGAATGTGTATCACAGGGAACATAAAAACTTATATTATCCTAGGTAACCTTTAATTAACTTCGCAATTTAAAGAAAGATTTACTTTAGCTGTGAATCATAAATGTCTTTGTGCTAATCAAAGGCTTATCCACACATTTCTATGTCAAAGTAAAATCGATCCATTTCAAAAACTAAATGTTAGTTGACAAACATTTGGTGGATGGTTTTATTATTTTAATTAAGCACTGTTAGAATTCTTGCTCTTTTACTCATTGCATTGAATGTTAATTTGATCTTGTTTACCTGGACAGCTTCCAAACTGTGGACATTCCCTTATAATAAAAGGAAATTTTGCAAAATTCTTTAAACAAGTCATACACTGTACAGCTGTTACCTCTCCAAACTAATCTTAATTTGCAGATTACATAAACCTGTCAAATTCCAGTTTTTCTGTCTTAGTAATTCACAATCTCTTCTCAGAAAGCTGTATTCATCTTTCACTACTTCAGGAAGCCCTTACAACTTTATTGTTCATGGTTCTTCCGTGATAAAAATGCCATTTGATAAAAATGCCACAGATTCTTTCATCCAAAGGTGAAAAGATGTTTACACTTGTTATGATGTATAAAAAGTAATAATATGCTCTTAAAATTATTTCCAGCAGTTTCTCTTAAATAAGTGGCTAATTCCTCTTAACTTTGAGCTTCTTCCGTCCTCATAGGTTTGAAGACAGGGAAGCTGTTTGAATAGTGAAGCGTGCTTATGCCTTGAAAGCTCTGCCTGGTGATGTGAGCCTGAAGCATTAGCTTCCTTTCTTTTCAGATTAACACAGTCTTCATTCTTATACATATAGTCTATTAACTTTTTTTGTTTTCAGTATTTTGTTATTAGATCTGCATTTTAATGGTAAAGATTATAGGCTGAATTGTGCTTCTGTTTATAACATACAAACCACAGGAGCTGCGGGTCAGGCTTGGACCCAGCTCCCCCATCCTCAACCCCAGCCTGGAAGGAATGCTCATGGGTGGCCTGAATCCCATGCCACAGCCCCAAAACTCTTGTGCTGTGTCCCTGTATCTGTCCCTGTCCCTTGCTCTGGCTCTGTGTCCCTTAAAATAGCCCTATGCCAACCCACAACAACTAAACCACTCCACAGCGTGTTCTTGCTGAGGTCCTCGCAGGACATCACGCACTCCTTGCTGGGGAGGAAGGCTGCTCTCAGGGCCATGAGGGCTCTGCTAGGCTTGAGTGACCCTGTGGTTTTCCCCCGCCCTGCCCATGGCCCAGGGCCCCATTTCAGCTCAGTCACTGCCCCAATGACACCATAGGACACCAGTCGGGAGTTAGTGCTGCTTCTGCTGGGATATGATCCATGGTTGCAGGGGGTCCTGTGTTACTGACAGATAAAAGTGCAAACGAAGAAACATTGTCCTTGCTAACAAGGTTACTGTGTAAAACAGACCAAAGAAGAAGTCTGATGAGCACACAAAATAATACGAAGCCACAGCAACGCTCACATCAGCTATCCAGCTGACCTGGATACACTGGCATCACCAAAAAAAGCAAGTTTTCAGGTGTAGTTTTGGGGGAATGTCATAAGATATAAGTAAAGATGTTTATGGGAAGCTAATCCCTTGTTTGAAGGGCATAGAAGAAAGCACAAATGTGGCTTTTGAAAGCAACATCTGGTATTTTTAAGGCAGTACCAGAGCTTGTATTTGAGCAACAGGAGACAAACAGGTATTTTTAAATCAGTTCAGGATGTGTTTCAAGAGCTTTCTGAAAAGTGAGCAACATCCTAGATTATGCTTTTCTAGCCAAGCAGCTATTTGATCTCTTAAAAAAACATGTGTTTACAAATGTAAACACATTTCCATTGCCAAGAAAATCAGCAGGTAGTATCCTTCACACATTGACTGTTAAGAATTTGACTGTTTCAGTTTTCATGATGGTATTAATAATTTAATCAAGAGTTTTATATTAAGTGTCAATTACAAATTTCTCCTTTGCTGTGGATTGATCTACTATTGTCCACCTAACATTGATATGCATATCATTGTAGAAAGGAAAGGCTATAAATAAGGATTTCTATCCATCTAATTACTTTAATTGATTTGTGCTGAAATAGTTGACCTTTGGTACTTGGTTCTCCCTTCACATTCAGAATTGACAGCTCACTCTGATGATCATCAGCCACAGGGAAAATAAGTTAAGATTTCAATTAAAAGTATGCAGTCTAGGTTAATCTATGGAGCTCATATTAGTAACACTCTGTACTTTCCTGCTAGAGAGTACATATCACGTTTGAGCTGAAAAATATTGTATGAAAAGGACCCAAAGAAGTAGAACACAGTAGCTAAATTTTCCTTCAATAAGTTCATGAGAAGAGTTTTCAAAGAAGATTTTTATATTTTTTACATCTAAAAACCACTTTTCATTACATGACTTCAGTGAATTTGAAAAAGGTGCAAAGCACTTACTGAACATAATCACTGTTTTTGAAGCCTATGCAATGGCAGAAACATACCCTAAGTAGTTGTAATCTGTGTATTATATTAGCATGTTTTGAAAAAGAAAATATTAAGTGTTTTGATAGAAAAAATGTCACAATAATCTCAAAGAACTTTTCTCAGTTTAAAGTTACTTTACTTTGGATGAATGTTCTTATAAATGGAATATATAATTACTTTTATTATTTTTGTTACTGAAGTTGTAAAGCATTCTGTAGCTGAAAGTGTTTCATTTTAAACTATATTTTGCTTTATCTGGTGGATTTTATATGTTGGATGCAAAGTGAGAATAATTGAGTGTATATTGAGTCATCTATTTGCTGCATTATGAGTATGAAGTGGAGGTAAGATGGAAAATAGATTGTTTTTTTCAGTAAGAAGGGAAACAATGACTAACTCTACAAAAGCATCTTTATATTATTCAAAATAATTCCTCATAAAAATTCATTACATTCAAATTAGCTCTAACAGTATAATATTCCAAAGATGCTGATTCATTTGCTAATAGCCGCTGGAAATAGTCTTTACTATCTTTCAGTCAGTGCTTTAAGTCTTCAAAGCAATTTCCTTTTGTTACTTTAAAAGAAAACAAAATATACCTCTAATTATTTTTTTTTTCCATATCTGTCCATACTATTCTATGTTATCAAATTTGCTGCCTTGTATGACCAGATTTCTAAAAGAAAAGCAAATTTTATAAAGTGAGAGGCTATTTTGGATTATTAAATTAAATTATTGTGTGTCATCCTTGAACACTGGGCTACTGAAAATTTCAACAGAACAATTTGTGGATGGAAGATTTACTTATTTTGGCCAAAGTCCTGGCAAAAATATTTTTTTTCCTTATAGAAAGACCATCTTAAATAGATTAATTTTGTCTCTTTTCCATACTATCAAATCTGTGGTGAAAAAGGTTGATGAAGACCACCAGCCTATTTTCCTTGAGAACTTCCAGCTCCTAAATTGCCCCCTGCTGCTGCTTTGGAAAACAATTCAAATATCTTGATCTTTACTCCTCTGCAGAACAACTGGACATATTGAGCAGAAAAGACACAACTGAGGCTTGACAATTTATCATGAGAGGACTAAGACAATGGACATCTGAACAAGTTGAAATGTTGACATCTCAGCTACTCAGTTTACTTTCTTTTTAAAGCCTGTGGCAAAAAGGAGCCATTTATTGAGCATGCCCATCACATCACATGTCATCTTCCTCTTGTTCTTCACTACCTCATATGTAGACATCCAGATTCCAGATATTTAAAATGAGGTTCCCCATGAAGGTTTCAGTCTTTTTGGTGGTTTTGGTTTGGCCCCAATGATTGTCTGCATATGTTGTTCCATTGCCTGTTGTTTTGAGTAATAATTAGGATATAATAGCATCTTTAAAATGAAATCTCTGACACGTAAACTAAACCACACACAGTGGGAATTGTGCAGAGGAAGATCAGATACACTAACCAGTTCTTAAAAAAATCTGCTGGCTTCTATTTATTTCTTTATTTTGTTCTGGTTTGTTTTGTTGGTTTGGGGTTTTTGTTTTTTGGTTTTTGTTTTTGTTTTTGTTTTTTTCTTTGCTTGGTTTGTTGGTTGGTTTTGTTACAGTTAATCTCATTTCATCAGGAAAACATAATTTATTGACATTTTGCTGTGTTTTAATAGTAATCCTAGCTCTCATAAGGAGATATATTGGGTAGACACCTTATCAACAGTTTCATACTATTGTTATACCTCTCAGTTTATTGTCAAGTAATATGTCATCAAGCAGTCTAAAAGGAAACAAATTTGTATGCACAGAACAAGACAGAAAATATATTTCTGTTTAAAAAATGGAGGACAAACAGTGATACAATCCAGTTTACAGAATGAAGGCACATATTTTCATAAGCTTAGAAGACTGAACTCTTCCACTGAAACAATGTAATTAAAAGTTACAATGAAGAAAAAATGGGTTAGCATTCTTAGTGACATTTGATTAAACATGGTAGCTAGCAAAAATATACAAATGAAGGTCACATTTGCAAGTATTATCAGATAGACTACATTTTAATTAGATAGTTGAGAAATGTCAATAAGTTAGTTACTGACCAGGAGTCACTTAAAAAAAAAAAAAGGAAATGAGGGAAAAAAAACCAAACACATCACCCCAGAAGTCAGAATCTTTTACTCTCCATAGATTTCAAAAACTAAAAAGACTATTTTAAAAGAAGTTTTGGGGAAGGATTCAATGAATTTGCCTTGTCATTTTTCTCTGTTTGAAGAAAGAATATATTTTGGTCAAATTACATAGTACCATTGTTGGAGCTATGTTGACATATATTGTGCCTTTTGAAACAAATCTGTCACATAAAATATAACAGGATAGTGTTTGTTCTTTATATTTGTACTAATGGACTGTATCTAAGAAACAAGTATAAACATATGCCATCCAGTGGGAAAAAAATCCCCTTTCTCTCAGAGTCAGCTTATTTCACGCACAACACACATGAAATGAAATCAAATCTAACCTGACATAGCTATTACAAATTATAGGAGTAAACTTATTTCAAATTATCTTAAAAATCATAGTTTTGCTTTTTCTAAAAGAAAAATCCTCAGTACTCAGTAAAAGACAGTTTCTTTATTACCTGTGGTGCTGTTTTTCCTCATTGCGTTGAATCTGACCAAGGAAAGGCTGAAGAGCAGCATGTGCTAGAAATAATAAAAGATGTATGAATAATTTAATGAGTTGACACAGATTCATTAAGAAGTTAACAAAACTAATTCAAATCATAGTTTTTTGTTGGAAATCACATTTAAGAAAATGTGCACTTGGAATAAAAAAAAATATAGTCTATCTTAAAACTGTCATACTGTTGTTAAAATGACTATAAATCTGGTAGTGCTAGTGCAAAGAACTATGAAGGCTAATCCAAGCCACTGATTTTATTGTGTCTGGTTTCTAGTTGCTTAATAAATTTACCATTTGAGCTATATATTCCTTACCTGTGTCTGCTTACAGCTGAAACACCTTTGGATGTTTCATCCCTAAATATTTAAGCTATTTCTAAGAATGGGGTTAGGGAAAATATAATTTCATTGTGAAGCTCAAGTGCAGTAGAGTTTTGAGAGCTACCCATAGGTCTTTGATGGAATTTCTCAAGGATTTTAGGGGTAGATTGGTAAAAGTAAAAGCCACATTAGACAGTAACATCTACTCTCCAGCTGTTTAACTATGTACTTAAATAATGGAAAATAAATTTATTTTCCCAAGTCTCAGAAGTCTAATCCAAGCCAATATAAAGGAATTGTGAATGTACTCCAATAAAAATATATTCTAATTTAGCCACTGCAACTAGGCAGTTCAGAAGTCTAAATTTCTGGGGGCAAATGTTCAGATGAGGAAGTAAGTTTTGTTTTCAGATAAGCATGATTTCTGCTCTAGCTGTCAGTAACGATCACAGACTACAGGCTTTCAGTAAATAAAACAAGAAATATTTGCTTATGTATAATTTATTAACCATTTCCAGTTATGTCTTACAAGAGAAACTTTACTCGGATCCAGCATCCCTATGAGGGTGACAGAGCAACCAGAGAAAGGATGAAATTTCACACTGATCACTAATCCCAGCCAAACAAAGCAGTTATACTATGAAAGGTCAGAAACCAGCTCGTGTAATACTGCCGTTACTGCAGGACCTTTTCACCATGTAGAGTGACTTTTGTATCCTTTCCTTCTCTTTCTTCCCATGGTACTTTACATTCATGACATCTGAGATCGTGTTGAGTCCTTTGTTCTTTCAAACCCTGGATTTACCACTGTGGAACAAGTGTTCCCCATTCAATTAGATAACAAAGAATTTTGAAATATCTGTTTCTTTTTAAAGTGGGATAAGAATTACAGTCTTCTTGACTTGAAGAGGCAGCACAGAACAAGTTCATTTCACCAAGCTGCCTACACATGCTATTTCAGCAAAAAGAAGTTGTCAAAACTATTTCAGGGTTGTTGAATCCTATTTACTGGAGTAGCTTATTGCATTATGTATGCAAAGAAAGAGTAGAGTCATAGCCTAAAAATGAGAAATGCTACATTAGCAAAAACTGCATTTTGATTCAGATTTCTACAGAAAGGGAGGCTGAATACCACTGGAGATTCCTGTATGGCTTCTATTTACTTTTGTCTAGCAACGTGATATGTTGGCAAAACTTAGGCAACCTAGAGCGCGTCTTGGTATGGTACTTTCTCCTTTTTCCAGTCCCACTTACTGCTTAGCCTGCCACAGTTGTCTGGCTCCTGCACCTCCTCAAACCTCCTTCCCCTCCAGATGCATTCCTCTGCCTGGAAGCTGTTCCAGGTACTCACCCTAATGACATAAATTCTGATTCCAAACTAATTAGGTCAGGAATACTTGTTAGCCCAAGCTTACCTGGAACTGTAGTATGCCTCATCTTGTAAGTTGGCATGGCCTTCCAGTAAAAAAAAAAAGTAAAAAAAAAAACAAAAACCATTTCATCATACAATTCTGAAAGTGTTAATGGTTATTTTTCTCTCCCATGTGTGTATAATCTGGAGTTTGGCCTGGTGGTAAATGAATTAAGTGCAATGGAGGATACCACTTTTGATGTGTTTGTTTATAACTTTATATATGTGTATTATTTTTTGGTTCTCTTGTGTGCCTGGGCAGCAGGGAAGAAGGTTGCTTATTTATCTTAGCTTGTTCACTGGGTGATAGATCTGGCAGAACCCAGTTGTCCTGGTTTCAGCTTAATTCAGAGTTCATGTCATTGACTAGTATAAACAAAACGCAGCACTATAGCAGCTACTAGGAAGAAAATGAACTTTGAATTAAGCTGAAACCAGGACACCAGTAGAAGGATGCTCCTCTCCTGTGAGCAATATCATCTGAGAGACATTTATGGAAGCAGGTGGAGATGGCAAGGAATGGGAGACACAGCAAGGAGGAGAGCTAAGTGACAGATTCGCTAGAGGAGCAGGGGCATGGCTGCATTTCGTTCTCAGTGTGTCATTGAACTGAAAAAATTAATATTGAAAACAAAAGGATTATAATATAGTAAGCTTATGTAGAAACATGCAGAGCTGTGTGCTTGCTCCACCCACTTTTCAAGCTGATGATACAGGACAACAGGAACACAGAAGCTATATTAAATGGTCTATCTAAGAATCAGGATTATTAATATTAATATTTAATTTCTGATTGCTAATTTCAATTTCTTTACGAAAGAAGCAATATACAGCTCAGACTCTAGCTTGCACAGGAAGCCTTTCTGTTTACCCATCAAGGAATAATTTTCCCAATGAAATGACATAAGAACAATTATTTGATTCTTCTCAAGCTAGAATAGCTGATCTACTCAGGAACATCATCTAAGGAACTATATTCTGTTGTCAACAAATGGACTACATAGTTTAAAAAGGCTTCAGACATTAGAGTTTTACTACTGATATATGTATGGCATATAGTACATTTAACAGCCTAATAGTACCATATTTCAGTCACACAAAGTAGTTATCATTTGCTGAAAAAGTACTGACATAAAGTTTTCCTAAATCCATGTCCTTTGCCATAGGGCAAATAGCATAGAGCTAAAATACCACACCGAAAATAGAAAAGTGCCTGTACCTGCAGAAAATACTCAAGGAACTGTACATTCATTATAAATGTGATTGCAATCATGTTTCCTTTGGAAATCTTATTAAGGTTTATTATGCTGTGTTGTAAAGTTTAGACCAAAGGCAGGTCTGTATTTTTTTTATTATAAAGCATAATTCCCTCCAGTGTGTATGTCTTCTATGTCTGTGTGCACACTGGAGGAATGTCTTCCCAAAAGCAATCACCACTGTTTCCACGTTTTTTTTCTTAAAAGCTGTAGAAATGGATCCTATAAAACAGCATATGTTTCATTGTTAGTATTATATAATAGTTTACTTATGTATAAAAATATACACAGGAATAGTGCTGTGACACCCCACTTTTTAACCTAGCATTTTCTTTCTGCTTCCTTGTCCATCCCATGTAGATTACAGATCATTTGTTCACTTTGGGTTAGAAGCAGAAGGATATGCTTGTATTTAAAAGACAGAGAGATGAGGTGTCTTTTGAAAGCAAGAGTCCTTTGCGTGGTGCCTTGCACCCTTCTTACCAGCTATAGTCTGGCCACAAGCCAGCTCCATGTGAGAAAAACAGGACTGCGTCCCAATCTGCCCGTTTCCAGATTTGCTGCAGCATTTCCAAGGACGGTATCAGCATCCCTGGGGATATAAGAGGGGGATATCTGTTCAAAAGATAAATTAACATTTAGTGAGACCAAAATAAGCCAAAATTACAAAAATTTCTTCAAGAAACCTCAATGATGTTGAGAATCTGACTTCAGGGAAACCTGAATGAAAATAAGTTATTTTCATGGGGATAGATTTTAATATGAAATTTTAAAGATTTTTTTTTCAATATTTCCCTGGAATTGGGAAGATTTTACTTTAGTTTCTTGCTATGGAAGAATTTTACTTTAAAAGACCTAAAATACATCAATATTGCAAAATGTTGAAGATATTCATTGAAAGACAATCAAACATATTTTTTGTGAAATCACATTTATAGTCCAATGATGTTTCAAGATGGTCCCATAAGATATATTTTCATACAACATTTTGATTTATCATGATGATGTTCTATTTCCCCTCTCTTTGTGGGCCAGAAAAAATGGTATTATGAGTATCATATACAAAACAGCATGATGCACATTATAAAGTAGATGGTTTCTGAGACCAGGATGAAAAACCACTTAAAACAGAGTTCTCCTTATTTGTGCCTTTCCATTCCGATTGCTAAAACTTGTATTTAAATTCAAATTTTAAATGAGATATGGCATCATGAAATAAACTCTATGTTTACAGTTTATACAGATGAATATGGTGATTTTAAAATACTGGTCATCTCCTTTTGCTAAATTCCAGCTTCTTCTAAAAGGTAGAAGAGGTGCATTTTTAACATCTGATCAGAGACAATAAATACTGTATTGAAATGACCTTTTCCTAAACCTGAACGACTCTAAGCATTCACTGTCACAATCTTCATAAAGTAAAATGCATATTTCTCTACTTTAAAACCATTTGAAATATAAAATTGTCCAAACTCTATTTGTACTTAGAATATTTTTCCAAAAGCGCTTCAGAAAGGCCATGACCTAATATTTTAAAGAGATTTTTTTTTTTTTCAGTTGAGTGTGCTGCTATTCAAAACCATTGAACACTCAGAGTTTTTCATTGTTCATGTTATGCCAATTTGAAGAATGTCCAATTTATATTTATCATCAGTGGAGATGACAGAACAATGATCTTTTTTTTCTGCAAGCCACTTCCACTATCCCCTAAAAAATTAGTTCCTTTGTAGGCACTTGATATGCAGTCTGACTCCCTTTGCTCATCTATATCAATGTATTTTTAAATGTTCTTGTCACCTCCTTTGCAGCTTCTGAATGATATTTTAAATTTATTATAATAATATCATTTATTTATTTCTCCTATATTTGGCATTATACAGGAACCAGAAACTTTGGCATTTTTTTATTTGTAGACACTGAAATTTTAAGTACAGGCAGAAAAGGAAAAAAAGGGAAGTTGCAGAGACAGAAAAGGAGGTGACTTTGGCATGTGCATGTTTTTCAGAGAGATGTTTGTGCACATATGTGCTTTTGGGCTTTTTAGCTAGCCCACTTGATTTGCAGAGTAGTGTTGAAATGAGCATATTTAGCTTCAACCAGTGTTTCTGCACTACATATACACAATAATGTAAGGCTGGGAAGCCAAGAAGGTGGCTTGGCAGACACTTTTCTACTGTGATTTAGGGTCATAGAAATAGAATTTAAAATATTGAAAACTTATATTACCATAGGTAAGAAGTCTAATAATCACCTGGATTTTATATTGTGTTGAAAGTGCAGGGGAATTTTCTGTCTTAGAGCTCTATGCTGCTACCCAGTTCTGTCTAGAAGCTGAGTCCCTCATGGAGTCCGAGGTGTCTGTGACACTTCTTTTACAGATAAAACTTTTCTACTGCATAACTAAATATTCTTTTGAAAATTGATAGATTTTATCTTTATTCAGTGTTCACTTCTTGGTTTTTTTCAGAATATTCAGAAGCTGTTCCTGGTCTCCCCACTTCATATGCTGCTATCTTAAGAATCAAATCTGGTAGTTCATCTTTATCCTCATTTAATTCAAAGAACAGACCACGATTAAGCAGTCCTTCATTAGGAAGTGTATCTTCACCAGGCTGGAGAGGATCTGCACAACATTATCACTCCCCAACAAACCTCTACCACTTTTCAGAGGCCTTCAAACATGATGGTAAGCTTAGTTTCCCTCTCTGAATCTTTGAAACATTTTTCAAGAGCAATACATTTTTATCAGCTTACTTCAGTATTTCCCAGACATAATTTTGAATTTTATTAAACATCACAAAGTAGAAATGGGCCTCTTTCCATTTAGATTCTTCAGATTAACATTAAAGTCACCAGTTAAAAAACTCTTTCTTAAAAATTCCCATGCAGACTAGTTTATATAGTTTTTGCTACATGAAAATAGCAAACTAGTGGTTTGAAATTCTGTTACAGCATAATTTCATCTACTCAACTAATGTATGTATATTTGAAAAGCAAAGCAGGAAAATGTCATTCCCTCTTTTATACATATTTTTTCTCTTTGGTATTTTTCTAATTTAATCATGAGAAATAGTAATGTAAATTAAACTTGAATAGTAAATGTTATACAACTACTTTTTCTCTAAATTACCTACTCTGTATAGCCGACTCTGTCATGTATGCACATACGTATGCATGGATAGACATACCGGCGTGATATGGTGTCCTTTACCTTTCAATGCAATAATTCATAGTAACAGTACACATTTTCTCATATTTGGTTGCATTTAAAGGAGACATATTTCTGATACCATTTCTTTAATGATAATGTTTATCTGAATTATGTTCAAAGAAAGTTAGAAACAAAAACAGAAAGAAAGAAAAGGAAGAATGAAGGAGAGGGAGGGAGGAAGAAGTTAGATGATATTTAAACATAATAGTCTAAGGAAGGAACAGAGAAAATAATTGTAATTCAACAACATTCATGCATTATAATCACTGTGATTACAGGATTACTGCTCCTCTCAGTAAAGTCTTTTATTTCCCCCTGGAAAATACCTTGCATGTATTGAAAGCTAAAGTTGTATGCACGCGTTTCTGTGAACAGAAATGGCTTATATACAAGCATAAATATGTTCCCTGAATTAAGGTTGATCTAGAGCACAAACAATTTGAATCATGCAAACAGTCAAATTCTGTTTGATAGTATTTCTCAAACTGGGGCAGGTTTCTATATTTGTCCTTCCTCTGCCATATTGTTTGTAAGCAGTGACTAGACTAAACTCAGTTATTGCCCATGCACCAGACACTGATAACTCCTCCCAGGCAACCTCCTATGTGCAGGCAAAAATCAAAGTTCAGGATTAGAACGGGAGTGTATTATCCTGGTCTTCAACAGCAGGAATGTGTAGAGACTGAAGGAGAAGAAGTTGGTAGCCACAAGGCAAAATAATACAGACATGAGTAATATAGTACAAGCTGAAACAATAAAACATGTTCTCCCTGATTGACCCAGATTTTTCCATCGTGTTTTCTTGGGGAAAGAAAAAAAAAAAAAAGCAACAACAACAAACTGGCAAAAAGACAGCTTACTGTGCTTAAATTTGATGTGAGGTTTGACTGTTATGTTTAAATCCTTACTTTGAAGGGGCTGAGAAAAATTTATGCCTGTCTCATTCCAAGAAAATGAGATATGGGATGGGGATCCTCAGGGTAAGCATTCCACCACCTAAATCATTGGCATTATGGCAGCTGAATGCAACTTATTTTCTAAACCTCTCTCAGTTCTGTTATAACTTTATGTTTGAGATAATATCTTTGTTATTTAGAAACCAGAAATAAGTTCACTATCTCAATCATCTGGCATTCCACTTACTTAGTTAAATTAATAAATTTTGTGATTCTGATTTAGCATAAAGGCTTTTTTTCCGTTTTTAGAGCTCTTGAAGGAAAGATATTTTAGTTATCTTCCTACAACTGGTCTGTGATAAGTGACAGAGTTAAAAGATTGCATTTATTAGCCAGGGCCTCCTAAATGAGGAAATGCTACAGCACCCTGTGCAATTGTGTGTTCAGGAGTGACCACTGCTACAAGTGAGAGGATGTTAATAAGAAGGGGGTAAACGTATTTTATGTTATTAGGATTGAGAACTTGCATAATTCAAACATCTAATATATGGCATATGCTCAGAAGCCAGGTTTGCCATAAGAAAAAAACAATACTTTTATTAGCTGCCTAAGTATACAGGTTCTGAAGCGACTTCTTGATTGACTTCCCAGCAGACATGCTTGGAGGCCTGACATGGCTTCTAATAAAGCTCCTCTCACACTGACTTTATGCCATTTAATTTGCACTCTCCATTCAGCATGTGTTTCCTGATATCTCAGATGAAAAGAACTATGCTGTAGCTCAGTGTTGAATTTAAACTGTATGGAATTACTTAGCGTAGACATGCAGTTAAGGCAATTTTTCAGTCCTTCTCTTCAAGCTATGTATCAATGTGTAAAGTCACGATTAAAGAATGTGCATAGAAAGTGTGAATTATTCATGGAATACTCTTGAAGCATCATAAAACTATAAACTCTTATACTTTCTTACTGTTCAAAAAACTTTTGGAAATGCTACAGTAAAGGTAATTGAACTTAACCTTGAATAAAGACTCTCTTTATCCTTCCATCTTTGGTTTGGTATCTTTTAGAAGAAAATAAAGAACGGGGTCCAGTTCACAACTGAAAGTGTTGAATCAATGAACCTCAAGATGTGCAAGATTCAAATCTAGCTTTTGTTGAATAAGAATTCCTGATTCCACAACATCTTTTAGATACAGCATTTACCAGTCTGAATTAAAGAAGTAAACTACTAAAAATTTTTTCATTGGTAAAAAATATTAGGCAATATTGATTAATGTGACATGCAGTTTAGATAGTATAAACTAAGTTTAGAACAGATGTGTCTGTTTCAGGCCACAGAACAGAGAAAGTCTTTTCAAGCAACAGGAAAAACTTGTCCTATCCTGTCTAATAAGCATAAAAACATATCTGTTTCAAAAAGGATAAATCTGAAAATATGAGAAAATAATTTTATCTCCTTTGCAGTGTAAACTCAGTCATGCATGTACTGTAGACTGTTCCAGCATGCAGCACACTAGAATCAATGCGCATACCTCGGGGCATGTGTATCTGCCTGAACTTACCTGTCAAAAGCAAAGTCTCCGCAAAGTCTCTTGACTTTTAACTGAAACATAGTTTTAAGATTAAATGTATTTTATAAATGCAGGTGTGTATAAATATACATACATATATATGTGTGTGTGTGTGCTTCTATATATGCAAAATAATTATTGCAAATTGCACCACCTTTGTTAATGTTAAAATCTGTTAAACATGGATTTAATCATTGGAACATATTTTGCTGTGATAAGTTAGTAGGCGTTTTCTTTTTCATTATATTAAAGGAAATTTTATATTTTGACAGATTATAAGAATATTAAGATGGATAGACATTCATTATTTCTTAGGTGTTAAGTGAAAAGTTATATTACAGAACCTAATGTAAAATCAATATCAGCAGCAAAGTTAATACATTTTTTCAGTGTATAAGCTTAAAAAAGGAGGGTTTCTAGCTTTTAGTTGAAAAAAGCAATACGTTTTCTTTGACAGCAGGGTGATTATACATCTAAATTGTTTTCTGAATATACTGAACAGGTTAAACTCTTTGTTACCATGGTAACAAAGGTTACTCAGAAGAGCCTTTAGAGTCATCACCTCAAGTGCATACAACAAGCACAAACTGAAAACAACCGGGAAAGAAAGAAATTCAAAAGCAAGTTTGATAATAAATAGCACTAAAACCTGATCCACCTTTACCAAAAAGTGTCTTTCACTTCATAGGACCAATTTGAAATGAAACATATTTTCTTTATTTTAATAAATTCTGATGGTATGCACATATCAGTAACATATATAGCCTTAACAGCAACTCCTGCAACTTTCTTAATATATCCTGAACATATTAATAGCCAGGACTGATAGATCATTGCGATATGGTTTGGTCCATGATATGTCAAGTAGGTACATTTCTGGGTTGGGTCTGTATAGAGAGTCCAATGTGTATTTTAAGATGGAAGATTTGTTAATAACCCCTCCTTTTAGGCTGCCTTAGAAGTTCTATCATTTTACAGTATCTTGTAGCTTTTCTTTAGAAAATTCTTCCACGTGGGTTCAACAAGCATTTAAAAAATGGGCAAAAAAAAGTAGAGAAATAAGAAAACCTTGTTTTCCCAGTTTTGTAGAAACCTGTGGTTTTAAAATTTTGCTGAGTTACTGCTTTCATAGGAGAATTGTCATCACCTTTTTTCCAACTCTCATTTGGACATATTTTGTCAATGTGTCAGAATAACAGCTGAAAACAAATGGTTTGTCTGAAGATCTCTCTAGTCCACCTTCAGAGGGGTTAACAAAGCCATCCACCAGTATCACCTGCAGTAAAAAAAGTGTTCCTAAAGGGACATGAGCAGATGAAATGGAGAAGACCTGAAGGAATACCTCTTCCCTATATTCACATGCTGCCTGATCATATCCTCTCAGATACCTTGTCTGCTGGGTGAAAAATACAGAGTGAAAAGAGCTGTTTCCTCCCACTGGCACCTCAGACTGAAAAGGTGGCACCAAGAAGACTATTTATGCCAGTCATATAGTTTGAATGGTGTTGTAACATTGCAGAGAGTGATCAACTATACATTTGATGCAAGTGACCATTGCAGTGTAGAATTTGCTACAACTTCTCCTTCTGCAGACAATTATATTTTAAAATTATTATTTAAGAAAACATCTAAAAGAACATTATTTTTTTTCTTTAAAAGTACACCACACAGAATTATCAGACACTAAAAATAATATCACCAATGCAGCTTCAATGCAGGTCTTAGAACATGGTCATATTTCTTTCTGGCCCACCACTTGTGTTCTCAGGGTTCCAGGAATTTATTGACCTGGAATTATATCAAGGATGGCAGTAAGAAAGCTGACTGTTGAGGAATTACACTATTTCAGTTACTACAGAATAGAAAACATAGGGAACTTCATTCTCATCTAAAGTTTGTTCTTATGGTATTTGCATTGCTCAGCAACAAGAAGTAGAGAACGTCTGATTTTTTTTCATCAGTAATTGAGGGAGAGAATGAAAGTGTCTCTGTATGTGAGAAAGAGAAACCACATTTTGGCTACTGTCTGAGATGCAGGATACACAGATTCCAGTTTCCATTCCTGTATTCCTGTGAGGATTAACATACTTGTTACTAAGAAGTCATACACTCTGGTATTTTGTAAGTGCAAATGTACTGCAAGAAGAACACTGGAATTCAAAGAATATTCAAGTATTTATCAAGAATACTCAACAATTTTAAAAAAGGGATTTTACTAATATTTGGAATGTTTTCCATATCCCTACCTTTCTGGGCAATACCAGTTTAAATAGTAGATGCTAATGAGAGTGCCTAGTGCTTTTAATTGCCTAGATTGAAAATGGCAATTTAAAATTTGTAAAGGGACCACAAACTAGCTGTTACATTGCTTGGTTGCAATGCATACCTGTAATCCCAAGACATACGTGCCTCTCTATGATAAATCATTGGTCTCATAACACTTAGATACAGAAAACTGGTTGTTTTGATAAAAGCCTGTGTGAGGAACAGAAATATTTCCCTTAAGAATTAAGCTAGTAAACTGAAATATACATGCTTAATAAGTGTGTTAAACATTCATCTCTTTTTATACTCTTGCTTAAGTTAGAAAGAAAAAACTCACACAAGACTGTCCTGGTTAAGAACATGGGTCACCGTCAGTTAAAACATGGATATGAGCAAATCTGATGCTTTTGGACATAAATTGATCCCCTGAAGGGATCAGAAAACATACATGTGTATAAAAATATGTGTGTATGCATATATAGCATATATATGCACAAATGCAAAGATATATACATTAAATATAATATGAAAATAAGGACAATAAGGAAAAGGCCCAGGAGGTTTCCCCCAAAAGACCACACAAAGCAGAAGAACCATCCAATGTCTCACAAGTCAGAAAATTTTATTTCAAGGTCAGCTTCAGAGAGCGGGAGGGCGGGTGGCACGGAGCTCCCCTTGTCCAGCCTGTGGGGAGCCTCCAGCTGCCTGTGGGACCACGGTGCGGTGCAGACTGGGGCTGTGTGTGCTTCCTTGTCCTCAGGCCAATGGCTTTGTCAAAAGCTGCAGAAATCTCTGGCTGAGAGGCCGCAGAGGGAGGGGACGGGAGCGCGCCATGGTCTGGTCCTGTCCCTGTCTGGGCCTGGGGCTGCAAAGGGCAGGATAACAAGCAAAGGGGCGGCCAGCTGGCCCACCATGGGCAACCCCTGCCCAGGGCTCTGCCAGACTCTAGGTGCCTTAACTTTGTGTCAGCGTCCTCGTAGAAGGTCGCGAATCTCCCTGACTGTGGCCGAGGACAGGAGGGCGCCACGCTCTGGTCCTGTCCCTGTCTGGGCCTGGGGCTGCAAAAGGCGGGATAATATCAACAAACAAAGGGGCAGCCACCCAGGCTCACCATGGGCAAGCCCTGCCCAGGGCTCTGCCAGGCTCAGGCCAAGGCTGTCAGTCCCACATCTGCCTGGCAGACAGCAGGCACCCGTCCCATGGTGGCATGGGGCACCACCAGCCAAACACCCACTCCGAGAGTGCCACTGCATCTCTACATTGGTGCCAAGAGCTGGTGTCAGTTTTGGTTCCTTAACTTAGTGTCAGCGTCCTTGTGGAAGGTCGCAAATCTCTCTGGAAACGTGGCCGGGGACAGGAGGGCGCCATGGTCTGGTCCTGTCCTTGTGTGAGCCGCCGGCCCTGGAGGACAAAGGAGGAGCAGCCGCCATCTGTCGCGCCATGGGCAACCCCTGCCGCCCTGCCCGGGCCCAGCAGCCCTGCCCTCCTCCCTGCCCTCCTCCCTGCCCTCCTGCCTCAGCCCTCGCTCACCCGCCTGCTCGCTTCCAGTCTGGGCCGGCTCACCGCGCAGCCCTCTCTAGACCCGTCCTGGGCGGCCGTGTCACCAACCCCCGTGACACGGCCACCACCAGCGTTCTGCCCGCTGTGACACCACCACCACATCACCAGGGGGAGCCAGGGCTGATGGAGGGCCCAGCTCTCGGCTGCCTGGGGAAAAGGGGCCATCGGTCTCGAGCCGTGTTTAAACACAGTGGGATGGACGAACCCCGTAACCCAAGCACATTGGGAACCAATGGGAAGCCAACATGGAGAGCCCGCCGCCACCCCTGTCTGTGTGGGGACAGCCTCTCACCTCGGGCTGCGGTCACCTCACAGCCCCTCACCGTCCTGTCCCACCCCACCTCCCCTGGGCCTCCTCCTTGCTGTCAGGGCCAGGGCAGAGCGAGGTGGAGCTCAGCGTGAGGGTGCAGACACATAAATGTCCTGTCTAAACACCAGGGAGCAATTCGGGTGTTTAACATACTGACCTAGTGCCACTTGGGCTGTCTTACTGCCCGGTATCCTATGGATATACATGAAAGTGGCAGACAGGACACAGGACACAGGAAAAATGCACTAAATGTTTATTTTAATTCCAACTGTAACACTTAGAAGTCCTTTGGCTCCATGCATGGACAGTTAGCTCAAACCTGCTGCAGGGAGCAGGGTTCAAGTGTCTGGAAAACGGCTCCGCGGTGTCCCTTCAGGTGCTGTGAGGAGCCTCACCCTGCACAGCTTAATTCATGTGCTTGAAGTTGCATCTCCAGGGCACTTCAAACACCCCAGGGTGGGCTGATCCCAGGAGGCCACTTCAGAGACCTCCCGCAGGTCCTGTGTCGTACACCGCAGCTCTATGGCTGGGAGGAGTTGCAGGCGGAGGAGGGAAGTTGAGCCTGGAAAAAGGCAGCGAAGGCATTACTTTAATTTTTGTCTTTGTTTCTCACTACCCAAGTCTTTTTTAAAAGCATATTTTAACTGGAAATATGTTTTGCCAAGTTGAGCCTGTTTTGAGACAAATTAGGAAAATTCCAGTTATAATCAGGTGAAATTCATGTGGTCACCACTTCAGACTGGGAATCCTCAAGCAGAATGATGTCATGCTCTCCTTAAGCATTCACTGCTGTTATTCTTGTAGATACAGCTCGGAATTCTTGAATCAAGTAATGCACCAAGATTGGCAATGACACCAAAGTTATTGAAAAGCGAACTTTTAATCCATGTCTACTTTTCAGCTGTTGAACTTCATTGCCACCTTAAAATCTCCAGTTCCTAAAAGCAGTGATAGAAGAGAATCATCTATTTCTCAGAAGACTAAATTCCTTACTGATCAGTAGATACACGTGTTCTCCAAGTACTTCAGGTTTCAGTCTGGATGTTATTCTCTCAAGGGGCATGTCTGCCTCAGGTTTCTGAGGCAGTATAAAGGGTGAAGTTTAAATTAAGCAGTATTGACAAACTGAAAATTATGAAGCAGTATGGTGGTTACAGAATTTCCAGGAGAAATTTGAAGCCACTTATCTGAATGCTGAATATCAATTCATTTACCACTGAACTGAATGTTTTAAATTCTAAATTAATGTTATGGTTCCTTAAGTGTCTTCTTTGATATGGAAGTGTTGAAAACTGCCAATAAGTAATTGTTACTTAAAATAACAGCTGATAAATTGGTAAAATGGCAAAAGACAACCAAAATTCTATTCAACTTTTTCCTGAATGTTCAGACTTTTATTCTGCAATGTTAGAAATCTCTGTATTAGGAGTGGTACCATGCACATACACGTTTAGGTTGGTTTTTTGGGGGTTGTTTGTTTGTTTGTCTGTTTGTTTTAATTTGTTCTATCAGAATGGATTAATTAATTTTAGAGTGACTATTCAGGTCACTCAGTTTCAGAGATTTCAGGTCACCATTCAGCCCTATACATTCCTCAGTCCTGGCTCCATGACTGACTAGTCTTGCAGATCTGCAGCCTCACAGTGTGACTCTCTGCATGCCTTACAACCTGGCTTTACCTCCATTATCTGTATTAGGGGAAGGGAAATGAGGTCTGCATCCCTGAGTCTTATCCCACCATTAAGCAGCAACATTAGCAGAGTGTGCGCTGGCTTCTGGGAAATGTTCTCAAGTTCTACAAGTTTAATGTAACTTTAAACTCCCCACATAGAAAAGAGAATACAGTAAGCCTCCAGTGGTGTTCCAGGTCAATTTTGGAAGAGTCCAGGACTTTTCATTACCTTTAACAGGATGTTAAGTACTAGCTAAACTATGTGTCCATCATTGATACAACTACTGAAGCCTTCATAAGGCTTCATTTTATTTGAGCTTTTATTGGCATTATGTATAAGAAAATGAAAAGTTTTCTCTTTAATTATAAGCCAGCCTGAAATTTAATTTGAAAAAAATAGGTTTTAAATATTTTTTTTTAAATATTTGAATGAAATATTTGCATTTGCAATATTTCCTTCATTGCTTTTGAAATAAAGAGAGGAGGCATAGAACACTTAAGATTTTCAGTTTCAAGTCTGTCACTGGTGTTTAAATTAAGATAGTTTCATTTGATGATCTGTTATGACTTCTTGCACATCACATATCACATGCCATTGCATTTTATTTAATCATCTCTTTATTAAACTTAATAATTTATAAACATATAGTCTTGTCTTTTCAGCAAGTGGTCTTTTCAGCAAGGTCTCTTCAGAGTAGACCTTTTTCTTCAATTATTCTGTTGCAGTCCAGATGAGCTAACTAAGAATTCATTTAGTCAATTTAGCTACAAACTGATGAAAATTCTCATTCATTATTATGTTGCTTCTGAGTCTCCAAATAATCTCTGTTGGTACTCCGCACTCCACTGAAATGCAGATAAGCAGCTAACTACATCTCTTCATTTTTTAGAAACATGACTTGCATGCACTGAACTTTCTCTGTTACCTTTGACTTCACTGCAGGCAGAAGTGAAACCTGTTCTCATTCCACATAGCACAAGTATCCATTGGCCACTACCATTAAGAATACCAGCCTCCACGCAAAGAGTTCAGGTTATTTTTCAAAAAGGAAAGTGCAACACAGTATTTCTGTATTACTGTTTCAAATAGTACAGGTAGAAAGAACACCTGCACTGCTAGTAGCACCAGCACCTACCTAGCATTGCACCTTTTTCTTTTCCTTCTGGCAAACCTAGCCTGTGAAATTATATTTTATCTACAGAGTCACTCCTAGGGAGAAGATAAAATCATTAATCTTCATTAATATACTCCCTATCCATACACCTACTAATCTGCATGGAATAACACCTAAATCTAAATGCATGATTTAGTTTTGCATTCATTAATTAATTCTTGGTTTTGCTAGACTCTAGCTTGATGAGAGCTCTGATTATTTATGCCTACATTCATTAGTATTTTCTCTTGTGCAATGTAAGAAGCAAGTAATCAAATTATAAGAAACAATCCATACGATGTTTTTGTACCCACATTTTCCTCTCTTAAAGTAAGTTTTGCCACCTGATTCCATTGCCTCTGTGGCAGCCTCAGCTGTAATGCTCAAAACTTAGTACTGGAGTTCTTTTAACTTCAATGATACAAGCACATGTCAGAGATCACTTATTGTGGTTGGGGTTTTTAAATAATGCAGATATCTGTCCCAGAAAATATATTTCTGCCACTACACCCAACTGAAGTAAGGTACCTAAACACAGAAGTAATGTAAATATGCAGAACAGCAATCCACACTCCTTTACACAGTCCTAAAAAAAGGGCTAATAAACTTGAAAATGATGGAAAACAGAAACTACTAATTGCTGCTGCTCTCATTTGTCTTTACAAACTGACAGGTTAATTATTTGAATCTATTTCAAGAGAAACATACATACTTGAAAATAAAGGTAATTTCAAAATCTGCATTTGAATAGGAGTGTAAAAGGACAAAAAACTAAGTGTGTAGTAAGTATATAGTTATGAAAAAGGAAGGTTGAATAGCATAATGGGTTTTAATGTGGTCTTTTCACTGTATGATGATAATAATAGAATTGAGAAACCCAAAATGTCACAGAATTTAAGGACATAGAAATTTGCATCTCAGAACTAGTATACTATGACATCTGTCTCCCATGTTTCTCATGCTTTTTCAGACTCCAAAACTTTCTTCTCTGTACCAAGACTTGTAGTCCCATGTACCTTTTCCTGTCCACCCAAACTTCTGACAACTATTGGCAGTAATAAAAAGGCCACAGTTCTCAAAACTGTGAACCCATAACATGTGGTTGAAGTTGTGTGGACTTGATTGAACACTGCAGTAAATATTTTTATAAGTCAATCACAAAACCCCAAAGTCTTCAGGTGCACCTTTCTTACTTCAAGTTGGTATTGATAGGACAAATGTATCAGGAGGCTATAAACTGCTTAAGGTGTCATTTTGTCCTCAGTACCACTTGGAGGACTTTTATGAGGTGAACATCTAAAACCCATAAAACTGACAGAGAAAACCTTGCTCCCATAAGTTTCATTGCAAGTAGTAGGACAATGTAACTCTCTCTCCTCACCCAAATCATTAGGCTAGTACTCTAAATTTGAAGAGCAGTATGGGACTAAATCATTCAAGAGTTTGGAGCAAGTCCAAGTTGATTAAAATTTCACAGCCTTCTAGTGCACAGTGAGCATTTTAGTTATTCAGACCTACATGACCAGGAACCTTTTACTTTTCTGAAGGTTACACTTTCCTCTTCACAATATGAATGAATTGGAGTCATAGATGTATTCTATGGGTCTATCCAGCTTTTCTTGTTCAGAAACGTAAGTTCATATGAAGATATAGATACATGCCAAAATTAGAGAAGACAGTGGAGGAAAATGAAATGTCAGATTTTGTTATATATTATTTAACAGTAGCCACCAGTTGCTGCCATTAATTTTACAAGTGATTTTTCTTAGCAACCCCTTGACATAAAGGAGAAAACTGTGTCTTAGTTCTTTGTGTGATAAGCTGCTGCAAACAGCAGGAAAAATTTTGTTTACTTTGCTCTCTATAAGCAGAGCTAACTCCTCTTGCTGGCTTAATTCTCTCGAGCTGCTCATTAGACTGCAGGCCAAAATACATCTGATAAGAAAGCCACTTTAAGGTATGATGAACACTTAAATCATACTATACAGTTTATTGTTAACTTAGTAATATTTCTCCCTTATCTTTTTTTTTTTTTTTTTCTTTTAAGTATTGCTTTTTAATATAGCATCTGAAGTAATGTGATATGAACCTCTGGAAAACAAATGTAATTTTGCATACTTTAATCTCACTTTATAAAGGCTATAATACACTTACATTTATCCAGACTTCCTAAACTATAGCACTTCTATTTCTACAGACAGTGTTGATTATGGGCCAGTGTTTGTACAAGAGCCAGATGATGTCATTTTTCCAACTGATTCTGAGGAGAAGAAAGTGTCTTTGAATTGTCAAGCTCGTGGAAACCCAACTCCCACATACAGGTACCTGTTTTAGAAATTGTTTTTAGTTTTCAGAATATAAGCCACTGCAATGCTACTCTGAGAGTCAGTGTGTTTTGGAGACCATAAGAGAAACAGCTCCATGGCACAAATGGCTTTCCTGATTCAATGCGTTTTCTGATTCTGAATAAGCAAGAAGCATAAGTGGTAGTGAATACAGGCAAAGTGATATGTGAAGTTTCTTTATGCATAGTATCTATCCATGTGGAGGGAATCCTTTTGTCCAGTTTTTTGACGTGTGTCTGTAACAGCTGACAAGATCAAAATCTTTAACTGATTTTTTTTCTAAACATCTATAAAGCTTCGAAATACTATCCCATTTTCTAGGGAAAGCAGTAAAGAACAAGTACATTAAATGACATGACTATGCAATACAGCATATCATGGCTGAGCCAAATCTGGTGCCTTTTCACTCACAAGTCCACCATTTTATTCCTTTGTAACCATAGCCTGTTGCCTATTTTTCCATGCAGACTATTATGCCACAGATATCTACTATACAGATCTGTTATGACACACCTATTGAGTCTGAGAGTTCAGTTTATTAATGGTGCCCACTTACAGGTGGGAACAATATGTTGCAGTCACCTTATCAGTTTGCTCTATCTGACTCTGCTCATATTTTATACAAATTACAAGTGATGTAAGAGGTCTGGGGGAACATATGGTTCATTATTTTTTCCATACGTCCTTTATCTTTTCTCATAGAGTCATTCTTCACTTACAAAGGGAACATAAGGACTCTTACCGTGTTTTGTCATAGGTGACAATCATCAATTCTGCATTTTATTTTTCACCTGTTAGACTTATTTCACTTGTGGATTCTTTAGCATTCTAGATGAATTCTCCTTAGACTTATTTGAATCACAAAACTTGCATTTCTATGGCTGGAAGAAATTCAGAGGCAGTACCATCTTTAGCTATCTCCATCACAACAGCACTGAATCTGTCTCTTTGCAACAGATGTGAGTCAAGAAATGGATCTGATGCATGGCACAACCTTTCCAAACTGCACAGACATGACTAGAACATGTAACATGGAATTAGGAATGAGTGGCCAGAAATTCAGACTGGAATTACATGAGCTCCTCACCATGTGGGATGAAAGCTATATTGCATGCTTCCTTATTGACATTCCTTGTGTAATTTCTATTACATATTTGTTGCTTTGTTGATAAAAAAGTATGTATATTAGTTCCACGCACTATTAAAGTGCTATCACTTCATTAAAATAGCATGTGACCATGGGGAAAAGGCATAAATTCCCATCAAAAAAGGTGAACCTTATGTTCAGCCCTCCCAGACAACTTCATTATTCTT
This sequence comes from Scopus umbretta, assembly GCA_013400535.1. Lineage (NCBI taxonomy): Eukaryota > Metazoa > Chordata > Aves > Pelecaniformes > Scopidae > Scopus > Scopus umbretta. Next base: position 5,405 of record VZTL01025394.1, on the reverse strand, counting down.
GTGAAGATTTTCTTTTTTGGAAAACCTATGC
>VZTL01025393.1:0-48689 GCA_013400535.1 Scopus umbretta | reverse complement strand
TTATCCAACTGGGTCTTGAAAACATTCCAGGATGGTGATAGAACAACCTCTCTGGGCAGTGGCTTCTGGTATTCAACTGTTACCATTGTGAAAAAGCTGTTTTCTGATATTAATTCTGAACTTCTTGTTTCAATTCATAACCATTGTTCCTTGTCCTGCTGCCATGCATCTCTGTGAAGATCCTGCCTCCACTACTTCAGCAGCGTTCCTGTAGGTACTGAGGGGCTGAGGACCTGCCCTTATGTGCTCCCAAAGCCACCTCTTCTCAAGGCTGGACAAGCCCAGTTCTCACTGGGGAAGTGTTCCAGCCCTGACCACCTTAGTGGTCCTCTGCTGAGCTCGCTCCAGCTTATTGATGTCTTTCTTGTATTAGGTGGTCCATCACTGAACTTCATGTGTCTGGGATGAAGACAGAAAAACATCAGCTACAATAGCACTACCTGCATTGGTTTTTATTTTGTGCCTAATTACAGGCACAGTGTAGTTTTTCTTCACTTTCAGCTTTGTGAAAATATCACAAAGAAAACTTTATTGGATGTGCTTAGAGCAGATTGTATTAGTTTGTTACTATCTTTTGGATTTTGGTAATACTAGATTTTTTTTAAAAAGATATACAGAATTAGGAACTCCATATATGTAGTTTCAAACATAAAACATACAAAGTACTACTGCTATTTTGAAACATTGTCTTTTATAGCAATCAGATTTGCAATATATAGATGTACAAAATCTACCATTTTGTTAATTTTTTAAAAATTCAGAATTAGAAAGCTTCAAAGTTATTTTCAAGATGATTTATTTTTCCAAAAATTTGTCAAATCACTGTGGAAAACTCTATCAAAATGCCAGATTTCAGCACACAGTTATTTTTCCATTATGAAAGAAATGCTTACATTGAAAGATGAATCAGTTTAAGAGTTTATGAAGCTGAAGCAGTTGTGATATTAACACTGAATTTTCTAAGGGACGGATTCTTATTTGATAGAAGCTGGCATGCCAATATACCACCAACTGCAACTGACAATCTGATCCCGAATGCTATCTCCCAACTCAAGAAGTATAAATGCATTCAAAAAACAATTAGAAAAAATCATGGCAAAAAGGCCATCAAGAACAATTCCATAAAAAAGATGTAGCTGCATAGGATGTTGTTATACTAGGGATTGCTGGGCACTAAAAGGGTTTACTGAATAAAAATATGCTTGTCCTGTTCTGATAATGTTCTCCAATCATTAGGTACCAGACATTGAGCAAGACTGGACTGAGCTACATGGATCCTTGGTCTGGCACCGTTCTGCCACTCTGATTTTTTTTTTTTACTTCCTCAAAACTAACAACATGCTAGCTATCAACAGTCACACAGTTCTCCTTTATATAGTAGAGACTATTGTACTTCTATGATTTTGAAATTAAGCCATGCTTAACTTTATTTACATGTATCTTGTGAAGTACAAACTGTGTGGTGCAAAACATTGGTGTGCTTAATTTTTGTAAAAATATCCATTTAAGACACCCCAACTCACATCAGTCACTGAGAAAAATGCATTTAAAGTGTCTATGCTCTGACTTGTTTTTTGCACAAGAAATCACATGCCACAGATGCACACTTTGTTTTGAACTACAAACTTCAGACTTTTTTTTTCTCCCTGCGAGGCATACTAAGCTACCACTGCTGAGTGTTGCAGGGGGTTTAGCAGGCACAGTTAGCAAAGAACCCCCTGGAAATCCCATCAGTGTGTCAAGACTGATGTTATTGATGTATATGGGGAGACTTCTCATTCCAACCCCTGCTGCTCCTTTAGAAACCCAGAGGATTGTTAACATGGTTAGAGAGAGTTCATGAACTCTGCTCTGTATGAATGCAAAGTATCTGGAACATTGATATGGAAGTGGAGACTCTCTTGCCTTTGTTTCTATTCATGTTCCTTTACATAATATTTTAATGATTAAGAACCAGATTTAGCCCTCTGATATGCCTGCTGACTCCTCTGAAGGCACCCGATTGTAACCAAATGCAGAATTTAATCCTGAAGTTTGCAAAAATGAAGTGATAAAAATCCCAGCTCTTCCAGCATCACAGAACTTTTAAATAAAACCATCCCCTTTGGCTCCTGCCATCTATTGTTGATTCTACTAAAAAGAAAAAGAGAAAAGGAAGCTTAAAAGACACAGTGCAACTCTGTGGATCTGGCTTTTGTGACGCAGGCATAAGGATAGGGTAAGTTCCTTCCATGTCTTTTTTACCAGTGCTACACACACTCCACCAGGCAAGTGAAGGGCCTGATCCCTTCTAGCATCCTCGGGGATACAAACAGCTTCTAGGGTGGCAGATGTAAAGCTGCTTTCCCCCAGCAGCCAAAGGTTCAACTGCAGGATCTGAGCTGTGCCAGCAGAAAGTATGCCGCAGCATATTCATGGAGTGCCAAATTGCTCATTGAGCCATTCCACAACATTCCCAGTATAAGCTGGTTCCCACTGGTGTAGTGTGAACCACTGAGGTGACCACGAAGTACAACATGAAGCAGGGAATTACAACAGTCATTCCTTCATTTATCATATCTAAGCCTCACTTGAGAAAAACATAAGTTTTTCCCGGACTAGGTCCAGCTCCTTCCCTGCTGCCAGTCTGCCACCAGCCTCCTCCACTGTCTACCCTCCCTCTCCAGAGAGGTTCAGCAGAGCTTGTTAGGTTGGGTCCTGTTCTTCACCTGTAAAGTGCTCTCACTTCACAAGTCAGGCACCACTCACCAGCTGGGAACTGCTGGAAGGGAGGAAGGTCTATGCTATAACCTCACAGATACTTCTTCAACTACCTGTTTACTAGGCACTGCTGAGATGCACTCCCCCTTTTTTTTTAATATAACTTTCTCTTTTTGACAGCTTGGACTCCTTTATATTCAGTGGGCCAAATTCTAAGGAGTATAAAATTGATTCAGCTTGGATACAAAAGGTCATCTTACACTGTGCTCTAAATTTCAATTGCTTTGTACTCTAAAGTTATAGGTTGAGTTATGAGATGTACAATAGCTACTAAATAATTTTAAACACCTTATAGTTATAACTTATAAAATGTTTGCAGCTAGCACATAATTAAGAAAACTGCGTGATACAGCTCTAGGCTGGTAGATTACTTTGGGAGAGAAAATCTGTGCTGCAGCAGAAACCTAGTTTTTACCAGGAGTTTGTTCAGAATAATAGCTGGGGCAGTCAATTAATTTTCATAGCTATCACACTGAGTAACTTCCGAAAGACGATGATATGGAGCTCAGGCATGGAGAAAAGAGGCATCCTTGACTGTCCTCTCTACCGCAGCTTCTCATTTTGCTGGCTTGCTTCATATATTTATGTATAGGGAAGTTTAAAGAAAAGGTTCTTGTCTGAAAGTGCAATGAAATACAGTGATTTCAGATGTGATGGTTATGAACATCGGAGCTGATGTAACCTGATACCACATTTTCTCTGTAGTAAAAAAGAAAAAAAAAATATTGACAGCTGCTTGTGGACACAGTAATTTGTTCAAACCAAATGCTAAAACAACAGGAAGCTTACTTCCGTTGCCACCACTGAAGTCACAAGCAAACAGCTCATATCTTGGAATTGAAGTCTAACTAAACACACTGCCTCTCTGCACCTAGAGAGTGTGTGGCCAGATGAACGCTGAGCAATATTACCATTTCTGGTTAGCTCTGCCTAATGATAGGCCATAACACTTTTATGTTTTTATTCTGTTTTCGGTAGACATATATCCAGTGACACACTCTCTTGCTGTGTAAACTTACCTGTCTTCAACAGAAATAAAACACATTTGAACCAGCTACATTTTGCCACTGGACATAACATTGCTCTGCTTATACTGCCAATGATCCTGTCATTTTTTTTCCAGTGTTGTATGATATTGTGCTTCTGGGTCCTGCTATAACAAGTGAAGTCAGGAATTCCCATCTCAGAGTGAAGCCTTCATTGCTGATGGCTGTATTGACATGGAGATGATGGCTGAGGGTAATGTATATTGAAGGCACAGCAGCCTGCTGAGATTGGTGATAGTCATTCCTGAAATGCTTAATAGAATCTTAAATTTTTCACTGTTTTGTCAAGCAAGGACATGCTTGGTTGGAAGGTATCATAATTTCAAGAGTTCAGGTCTGAACCTAGCTTTGTTTTACATATCTTTTAGACATGAAAGCACACGTGCAGACTCCTGAAGTTCTTCCTTGTTTCCAGGTCCTCTTACTGCAAAGTAAGCAGAAAAGGCATCATAGTGATCTTTACATTTGCCTGCAGGCTGTGTGGGATTTCTGTTCTTAGCAGTGGCAGTCCACCTGCATTCAAGTCTGCAGCAAAGTCCAAACGCAGCTCTCCCGTTATCTAAAAGGATTCATCACTCTCCAAGAAGGGAGAACCTTCTGGGCACCCAGCTCCCTTGGGTGATGAGAAAGATGCAGATACACCTGCATCTGGCATATATCTGCCAGAAGGAACATGACACGGAAACCCTGACTGTGCAGAAGGCCGTCAGTTCAGAGAGACACTGAAAAGCAAGCCTTGCCCTCTGCCTCTTCTTCATCCTAAGGTGAAAGGACCACTGACATCAGTGACGTACAATTGATCATTGTTACTGTCTGTTATGATTAACTTTAAGAATGTGAGACCTTCATCTTCATTTACATGACTACAATATCCCTGGCTGTGGTGTAATTTTGGGGATAGGATGCAAAGGAATAGTCCTTTGAGATGACATGGTTGGTCCCTGTGTATTCTTTTCATGTCTCAGGGAGCAAATCTTGGATTTGCTCATCCAGCTGGAATATAAATGACCATTTCATAAATCAGAACAGATCCCAGGTTGTCCATCAACTGTTCCAGAGCAATTCTTAAATGTAGCAACATGTTCACCCACATGCTCTTGCTTGCTGCCTGGATAGGAATCATCCCTTCAATACATTTGAGGTTGAACCTCCCAGATAACTTTTTTACTAGCTTCTAGCTATTCTGTGGTCAGAAAATAAAGGGTTAAAACCCCCCCAAACCTTTACTGTTTTATTGCTGAATTTATGATTATTAGCTTACAAAATTAAATTGCATAGAGAAAGGTCCAATGGTTTGAGGCTTGAAGCATAACTTTCATTCAAATCTTCATTTCAATTTCTCATCAATAACTCTCAGAAGATGGCTTAATTCTATTGCCAAGAATTGTGTTTTTATGAAGAGCATTTTCTTCAAAATAACAAATGTTTCAGGGGATTTATATCTATTTTTAAACACAACACCTTATTATGCACTCTACCTTATCATGGATGTCTGTCACTCATGCTTCAGTCCAGTAGAATTACTGGTGAAACTATGACTAATAAAATTGGTTGTGAACCAAAATTCAATAACAGCAAAGTTAATTACATGTTTGCAAGAGTATAAACTTACAGTTTGATCAATATGTAAATTCTGACCTTCAATGGTCTTTTCAGCCTTCTTTTAAGCTTTTAGTCTTGCAAAGATTAACTTAACTGCCTAGAACTTCCTTTATGAAGTCAGCAGAATATGAGAACAAAGAATTTCAAATAGTGACTTTATATTTTTCAGAAATTAAAAAAAATACAAACTATAGATGCTGTAAGTACTCATTAATCTGACTGAATATCAGCATTAAACTGCTATGTATTTACTATAACAAGAATAGCTACTTAACATTTGTTATATTTATTTTCATGTAAATTATGCTATTAACTATATTAACACAGCATGCTAGAAACACACTGTCTGCGATTCCTGTCTGAAGTGAAGAGTTCCCAGGGTCTGCCAGAGCAGCCTTCATGTATCAGCAGTCGTCTTTCCCTGACTGAATGACTACTTTTTTATCTACCTTTCCTGAAGTGGATCTAAAGACACCAAAGCACTTGGTTTTATCCTGCTTCTTCAAGGGAATCCATTTCTCTTGCAGATTAAACAGGCCTATCATTCCCTGTATTTAACATTGCTATGGATAGTAATAAGCTTGACACACACAAGCTTTATTCAGGGCAGTCAATAAAACACATTTTTGGACACATAACTTTCTGGTTAAGCTCTAATCTGACCTTGAGATGACATGTTGTTTGAGTGAACAATTTGCAGAATACTGCCAGCTGCATCACAAAAATTCACTGAGAAGGACATTGTTTCTATCTAGACATTCATCATTTCTATGTTTGCTTGTCTGGTTTTGTGTCCTCAGAGCCATCAGGGAACTGCAGTGACTGGGATGGAAACTGAAGGAAGTCCTAGCTCAGACATGAATATATCCTATTGTGTAATATGAAGCTGTATTTTTCTGGAGGATTTGTAGTTGCAAAGCAAACCAGAAGACCAAAGCAATTGGATGATTTCTAGCATGTTTGGACTGAATAGCTTGTACAGTAGGACATATGTGCACCGGTTCAGATCTTAGGCAGCTCTTAGACACTGAAGTAGGTTGCTTGATGCACACAGAAAAGACTGACTTATTTTAAAATAACCTGCAGAATTTCACTCAATGTTTTTAAATAAGTATTCCTTCAGGAATGTTATATCTCTGATTTGGAATAAAGAGAGAACTTTATGGGAAGTGTGGAATCTTATGGCTTACCTAATTGTAGCTTTGCTTCTGGAGCCTCCCTCTATGTCCTACCATCCAACTATATCTAGATCAGTCAAAGGCCCCAGCTGTTCCTCCTTTTGTTTGTGATTGGCTTTGTCACTGCTAGAGCAGAAGAAATCCTAGCCCAGGAAGGTTTACTCCTTCATTTTAAATAGCCATGGGAAACTAATTTCTCTCCTGATTTAAACTGATATCCTCTGATACTGTCAGTGTTACCTGGGAGCTTCTATATGCTTCATGCAATTAATTGTGTCTTCTGAAAGTGACAGAATTACTGAAGAGAATAAAAAACCCAAACACTGTAATTTGCTTCAGTATCAGTAATCATTTCAGGCCTGACTAAAGGGGGAATAATGTTGCATGGGAATAGTGTTTTAAATGTACAAAGTTAGAGCCTTATACACATCACAGGATCATAGGTGGTCAGTCTATGACATCCTGGAAAGCTTACTCTAGAGTCCAGCCCAAGAGGTACCTTTTAGAAGGAGGTGTAGTCCTTTGTGATCTTGAGCATCCCTTTTCCCCAGCACTGATATAACTGGGAACCAGAGGACCCAAGCAGCTTGCATGAGGCCCTTGGTACCTTGCAGAACTGGCAGCATTTCTGTTGATTAAAAAGCCAGAGCTGTATTATTGCTCATTGCTGGAGTATAAAGTTTAGTGTATTTTGCATGGTGTTTGCTAAAGAAGGCTAAAAAAAGGCTTGGTAACATATGATGAATGTATATTTTGCCCTTGTTGTGATTTAATTATGATGCTGAAATAGAAAAGCAAGTGTAAAGTATCAGGCAACACACAAGAAGTGAACCTAGTGAGAATTACTTGGTCATTGAAATCTAAAAGTCAGGAAGGTTTCGATCTTTGGGCTCACCTATAATTTGTGCACCATAAATGTAGACTGAAGTCGTTAGGGACCTTGTAATGACAGTGCTGTCTATAACAGTATCATCAAGCAAGACATTGGCATAAATCATTGGCACTTTGCAAAGTGTCACTTCTGTCAACCTCCCAGTGATGTGATCTTTAGTCTTTCAAATCTATAGACTGGCATTTGGATCAGCTAAGCACCTAACATCCTGTCTTGCATATTAAAGCTGCTTTAGCCAATATCTAAATGCTGAAGTAATGCCTGCTTAAAAATATTTTTGAATGATTTGCATAATATAATCCCACTACTTTAAAGCTTTCCTTTAGGGCATAACTGTACAGTCTGTCCTCTGTTGATGAATTCACAACCACCTTAATCAATAATAATAAAAAAAAGTTGCTATTAATTGAGGCAAGAAGCCCTATAAAATGACTAAACAGATGTTAAGAAAAATCAGATACTAAAATAAACACAGTTTATATAATACTTGCAAACAAATGTTGTGAAGACAAGCTTTTCAGTTTGAAATTATTTTAGATAACATACAGGCTTTTTATGGATAGGAACTGTGCTTGCATGGATTGAAATAAAGAGACTGAATAACAGAAGAAGATTTAATAATGTCTGAAAGTGGACAGCAAGCAAAGAAAGCTCTTTTCCATCTCTCCGATGAACCTCGACACTGGAACTCAGTAATGTAGCACCTCTCTGGACAATACTGAAATCCTATTGGAATTGTCTTGTTTTCCCATGGGTGAGTTTTTAGAGATGATGTGTTGCTAGATGTGTAAACACCACTGGGTATGTTCCCAGCACTGGATGTCTGTTAGCACTACTGATAAATTGTTAGAAGGTCCCTATTATGGTCTTGTTCAGTGACTGTTGTCTCAAGAACATTGATTGACTGGTACAGATGTTGTCGTAATGGCTACCTGAAGCTACTAAGTGTGTGCAGAATTTGCAGGTGTCCTTATGACTGAAATGACAAAGTATAGTCACTTCATTATACTCTTCTCCTCCTTCCTCAAGATATCACAGCTCAGGGTTGCATCTTGTATGAGATTTTCAAAGAGTTTTCCTTTGGATTATGAACATATTTGTTGAAGGCACTTTAAGAGCCCTTGTAGTCCATGCTAAAGCCAAACCGATTGATATACCTACCATGTAATTTAAAAGACATTGCATTTATATACACAGATGCAATGAAAGGCATTAAATCATCTTTGCCACAAATAAAAATACATGTAGCTCTGAGAAAGTGTCCTGGTTTCATCTGGCGTAGAGTTAATTTTCCTCCTAGTAGCTGGCATAGTGCTGTGTTTTGGATTTAGTATGAGAATAATGCTGATAACACACTGATGTTTTAGTTGTTGCTAGGTAGTGCTGACACTAGTCAAGGACTTTTCTTTTTTTCAGCTTCCCACGCTCTGCCAGGTACACAAGAAACTGGGAGGGGGCACAGCCAGGATAGTTGATCCAAACTGGCCAAAGGGCTATGACCATATGATGTCATGCTCAGTATAGAAACTGGGGGCCGTTGGCCGGGGGGCAGCGATCGCTGCTCAGGGACAGGCTGGGTGTCGGTTGGCAGGTGGTGAATCGGTTGCATCACTTGTTTTATTTTTCCTCCTTGGGTTTTGTTTCATTCGCTCTCATTTTTCTCTTTTTCTTTACAATTGTTATTACTATTACTGTTATTATTGTTAGTATTTTATTTCAATTATTAAACTGTTCTTATCTCAATCCACGAGTCTTCTTAGTTTTGCCCTTCTGATTCTCTTCTGTGGGGGGGGAGGGTAAGCAAGCAGCTATGTGGTGCTTGGTTGCCAACAGGGGCTAAACCACAACAGAAAGTCAACAATTTCATGATCATCTACACTCAGGACTAAATTAGCTTACTTGCAGTCTAGAAGGCATGTGCATTTTAGACTGCAGATGTTTGGAAAAGGCCAGATTAGACAAGTGGATTTCATTCTCTTGCTCACTGGCCTCTGGAGGTTTCTGGACTACTTCTAAAGTGCCTAGAAAAGGTTACTAAAACCAGACCTGTTTTCAATACATTTAGGTATCCTCTCCTGTGTTGAAAAAATTGAAGAGGTTGAATGGAGGGAAATGAGACATAGCAACTAGATTAATATTAAGCATCTTGCTACCCAAGCTGAGTTTTAAGAAAGATATGTATTATTCAGGTTTTACAAAGGCCTTACAGAATTCTGGCTTAAGTAGCTGTACCAAGTCTTATTTGTCAGTAAATAAACAAATCTAGAACTATTATTTAGAGTATTGTGGTGTATATATGCTCAGTGATGGACTGAAGCCCTACTGTTCTATATTCTTTGTCCAAGTATAACAAAATTTTGGTTTATAATTGCCATGACAACGGAAGCGGACAGTAGAAGAATGGCAATGTTATCACAAAAACTTTACAACAGTGAGAATCACAGACGGATGACCTCACAAATTGATTTTTTTGTGTTTTTGATTGCCAAAGGTAATAAATGAGTAGCTTAGCCAGGTGGTATCGATAAATTTGAAGCAAAATGGCTACAACTGGACATAATATAAACAAATGTGCTCAGAGGTGAAAGATTTATACCTCTTTTGGCATAAAAGCTGCCATCTTTCTAGATATGTTGAAGTCTTCAGTGTCTAATTTGGAAAACCTCTTTCACAGGCAAGAGGAAAGAATAAAATTCTACATTATAAGCCTTTAATGATCAAAAGTGCAAGCAATAGATGTAGTTTCTTATTTAAAAGACTAGAAGTTATTTTAGAATTAACTTGGAAATATAGTAAGAGCATCATCCATCATCCACCTGAAACTCATAGGAGAAGCCCCTCTTCTACCTTTGTTTTTTAACATTAACTTATTCATAGCATATTGCCTAGATTATTTTTTGTGATTAAGCTGTGCAACAGTGAAGTCATAGCTTTCTGTAAAGATCAGGAAGGAAAACTGAACTCATATTTGCATTTCTGCTTACTGATCTTGTTTGCCCATAAGCTCAAAAAATATCTGTTCGTGTTTACATGACTTTTTCTACTGTGAACTATGTTAAGTGATACGGGATGAGACAATATGTGTGTATTTAAAGGGATACAATGAAAGAATTACAAGGAAGATTTCTATCAAGTGTTTGGCTAGTAATCGGAAACAAAGAAACCATCAGCACTGAAATGAATGACTGTCCTGCAATGGGCTTTATGGGGCCAGGACTTTCTTCCCTAGTATGTGGACCAGAGTAAGAAAAACAATTGTGCAAATCATAATGGATTCATGGATAAGTCTGGAAAATAAAGAGATGGTACTCCATTTCCATTCCCTCTGTAGCTGCATGTTTTATCTAACCGATTAGCAGCAAAAGAGAAGCTCATTAGACTTCATAGTTAACATTTCATTGCAATGAATAAATTCATTGCATCCAAGGCATGCACAGAGGAGTGGTCTCAACTGAAGAAAAAAACCCTCCTCTGATACTCCATTTCCTCCTTATAATGGACTCGGCATGCAAGGAGCTGAATGATTTCACCAGATACTGAGGTCAATGAGCTAAATTCTCTGCTCTTATACAATGTCACTATAGTGTAACTCTGCTGAAGCCAATTAAGTCAGACCAGTGGAAAACTGGTCTAAATGAGAATGGATCTGTCCCAAGAAGGAGTGAAGATGGTCAGCAACTCAAGAAAATGATGTATCTCTTGCAGCATAGCTTCTTGGCAGAATATCAGATGGGAGAATAAGATTAAGGGAGGTCCCACTTCCTTTCTGGTTTAAATGTGCTCTCTGACTTAACACAGAATATTGTTTTTCCCGTACATATAAGAAGCATTAGTTAAAATCAAATATAGCACTTTAAGCAACAATTGCTCCACACCTAGAAAAAAAACAATTACTTTTATTCAGTGCTGGGGGCCACTAAGCAGCAGGGTAGCCTTATATCACTATAGGCATAAATTTCTTCAGGACCAAGCCTGAATCTCTTTGTAGTGCTCAGATGGACAAGCACTCTCAGCGATATTGCATCTGACTGAAGAGAGCTTTACTGATGGATGTGGACATACCTGAGAGTACGGCTGCTTGCTTTCTGACTCCTGAACCCTGAATTTTTATCACTCTCTCCAGTTTGCCTCTCTTCACTTTTGAGTTTTATCTACTGTAAGAATTCACTGAGACTTCCTGCGTTGTCTTTTCTTCTTTACAAGCATTGTTCATGATACTTCCACTTCCTCTGTTGTTCTGACATAGCCAATTCCTCTCTCTGCTCTTCTCATTTGCTGCCAGGGCAAGTGTTTGGAGAAGCAGCATCAGCATCTGACTCTTCCCAACATCCAAGATTCAGTTGGCCTAGAAGAAGACAGTAGTAGTGACTAGTAACTTCACTGAATAAGCTATGGGCATAAAATCTCATGGTTTGGAGGAAGGGGGCTGCAGGAAGTTTATTGCATAACTGTAGGTGATAAATGTTAAGAGGTTGGCTACCAAGGTGGCTGGTCTAACATGTTGCTGTGCTGCTTTCCCCTTCTGGGACTTTCACAGGGGATGAGGCATTGACTTCTTACTGATTTTCAGGAAATTGGGCCTGACTTTCCCAGAACCTTTGAAAATATCTGTTACTATTTAAACAAGTCTTTAAATTCTTGCACCAGTTCTAATAAAAGGTATTACTGCTTCACTTATGATTTACCAGGGAGGTTGATGATGACCTGGGATACAGCAGACAATAATTATTCACCCCTTTAAGTGCCTGGTTCTAAATGGGAGACAGCTGTAGCAAAGTAGTATCTTCTTATTTCCTTTCTTCCTGCCTCTATCACTATCAAAATATTCTGTCTCACCACATTTCACAAGGGGCTTTCACCTGATATTAATTTTATATCTAGTATTATTTGTGATGCTCTGTTTCCCAGCCCCTTTGTAGATTTTGTCAATACAACTGAAAATGCTTCAAGCCTAAACGTCACTACATGTATGTACAACTACATAACAGAACCTGTGCTGGTCAGGGCTGCAAGGTGCAACTGCTGTAGTTAATTGATTGGCTTGACTCTTTAGTAGTAAAATGGGTTTTGTACTAATACTGAGACATTCTCGGGATCGACACATCTGAAGAAGTGGAAAATGCCTTTGATCCTTTGATCTGGACATTGTCATCATAATAGTGCAGAAGATAAGTTTAAAAATGTGTCATATAGTTTAAAACTACAAAATCATGCTCTTTAACCCTGACTTTTAAAACGCAAAGATGTAAGGGGTACTCATGCTTCTTAACGTCTTCAGGACGCTTTTCAGGAAATGGTTCTCTAGCTTTGCTTCAAGTATTACTTACCCTTACACCTAGCATCTGGTAAAGCAGCTTAGAAAAGTGTTTGCATCCTCAATAACTTATCAGAAAACATGTGTAAAAATACTCAAAGACAATGCGCACAACTGTTCCTTATGGACTGATGATGACAATGTGTATCAAACACTCAGCACATATCTAGGCAGCAGCTAAAGTTCAGCTACTCAACTTTAACCCCCAAGAGGAGGTCAACAGGAAAAAGGAATGCATGTTAAAGCTCACACCGATGTTAAGTGAGATTCCTTCAACGGGGCTTGAAATCCTACTTGAGATATCAGCAGCAGGGCTGAGTGCCTTGGAATGCAAATTGAGCTTGTTACTCGGCATCGCAGGAGTCATAAAAGTTCTACATCAAAGATGCAGATACAGGCTGAGTTTTATCCAAGGGATATTTCATCACCTACCCAACGCCAGCTTCCAATGTGGGACAATGGCAGGGAATACTTTGAACTACTTGTCATGGCAGGGCATGTAAAACACTGCTGATTAGACTCCCTCTGGCTTCACAAATACTTTATCATTGTTTGTTCCACTAAATTAACACCAGAAATGCAAGATCTTGGAACAAAGGCTCCATGAAATGCTCTCAAAGATGAAAATTCTCACACCTTACAACCTTTTTATTGAATGATCTTTCATGTTGGGTCTTCCATGTATTAATAAAAACAAAGGAATCTCACTTCTGAGTGTTGCCAGACTAGATCAGGAAATGTAGAATTTTACTGGCCATGAGACGCCTCCAAACTTTAGTGATTAATTTTAAATAATTTAGATACACTGCTTCACCTGCAAGCATGGCAAAAAAAAAAAAAAAAGAAAAAAAATCCAGGTGTGATGTAAGAGAATGGCACAGACAGAAATCCCCCGGTTTTTGTTGTTCATTGTTGAAAGTTTAAAGTCCATGAAAGGGCCCTGCAAAGAACCATAGGGTTCACATTTTATTCATCTCTTAAATTAGGGGGAAGGATGTACCAAGGAAGTGAAGAAATTCAGATAAACTGAGGAGAAATGAAGTGAAGCAATAAAATTCAAAATAATGATAATTTGCATAAACTTGGCTGCTTTACTGTTAGTAGATTGAGCAATTGAAAGAAAGGGAATATAAAACCATGCAACAAAAGGCATGCAGAGCATAAAAAAAAGAATGGAACAATGTTTTTTGTGGCACTGGCCACACAGGCTATAACTTATGAAACAAGGCTGATAAAAACAAGACTCAGCAGTTTGGCCCTCTCTGTTTCATTCCTGTGATGAAGGTGAGAGAAGAGATACATAAATCAGGTTTTTTTCTCTTAACTTCTGGAAGGTTTTAAGATATTGCACTGCAGAATGAGGCACAAAAAGGCAGACAGACTGGCAGATGAGCAGGAACGTTCATGAACGTACTTTGGTCCTCTTTGTATTGTTTTTGCTGAGAGGACTTTACCGGCTGTTTCCCTCCATGCCACTCTCCGTACTTCTCCTTTTAAGCTCTGAACTCAACCTTTCATGCTCACCACCCTTTGGTGAAGGCTGTCCTGCCATCACCCACCAGTGAATGCCGGTGAGCATCACCACCCAGCAGGCCACTGGAGAGCAAATCAAGCCACAGGGAGTCTGAACCTGTGTCAAATTGCCCTCCCACAAGGCAGATGTTTTATACTGTGCAGTTGTGTCCTGGTGAATCTGTGTGCTCTGCTCCCTCTGCAATATTCATTAACACAAGTCGCTTGTACAGTAAATATTTATTTAACTTAAAGATTTATATAGTGTCTTTCCCTACAGCATCTACGTGGTATTTGCAGAAATTAAAAACATAAGTTATATGAAGCTTTCAATAATGTTTTGCATTAAACTGCTGCTGTTGTCAGAAATAAATCAGCCATATTGTCATGAAATGAAATAAACCTAACAAAACCCAAACAAGCAGAAGTACAAAATCAATCAACCAAAAGCTAACCAAATAAATGTGCCTTGCATAAATACAAGCAAGAAAGATTGGCTATCAGCTGCATCTCTGAAATACCTAGACGTGAATGAAAGCAGGCATCATTAATCTGCATTGATTGCACTTGTTTGCTGTGCCGTGCTTTCTATCTGACCTGAACACTAGCTGGAAGCCATATTGCTAACGCTTTTTGTAGGCAGATGTATGTTTGCGGCAGAGCTGGTGTTAAAGGCGAGCAATCACGGTAACTGCTAAGTTTAGGAATGTGAAAGGGGAGCATTTTTCTCTGGCAGCAAAGGCAGTTTGAGGGGTTCCAGCCTTGTTGCTCATTTTCTCCTTTGTCTCTCTCTTCATCACTCCAGTGGTTGCTTAAGGGCAGCTATTAATGCAATTTTGCTATATGGTCAATCAGTAAGTTGTTTTAGATTAAATAGCTCCAAAAGCACCATTAACAAAGAAAATCAGAAAGAACAGCAAGCTCCTCCAGTCATTGCACTGATCTAGTTTAGGACAGAACCTCACAAACATCTAAACCAGCACCGCTGAGAAACCAGTGACCTCTGGGAGCGAGAAAAGAGGGAGGCTGCATAAAGTTCTTCAGCCAGCTTTACCGCCAGGGAAAATGTTTGTGTAACTACACACTAAGTTAGGGAGTGATGCCAGTCTCCAGTGGTGGCTGTGGGAGAAAAAGGGACTTTTCCCTTTCCCAAGGCCCTCAGACGTCTGAAGCTGACTCTGGTCACTACAGGCTTACAGATATGGAGCTGCGTGTGAGTTGCTATCTTCTATCTTAAACACTGCACACACCATGGCTTTGCTTTTGCTTTTTGTGTTGGGCTACATGCTTGACTTGCGGTAAGGCAAAACACTTAACGGACTAACTTCACACATCTGGGTTAGGAAGGCTGCAATAAACAACTGCTTTACCGTTTGCATGCATTGTTTCCATAGGTTTCCTTTAGTGATGGATTTCTCCCATAATAAAATACACAAAGAGGCTGAGGGAGACCAAATCTGCCACAGTGCTTCCAGCTGAGCAGTTCCCATTGAAAGGCAGCCAATTCACTAGGTGCCTACACGGACAGCCAAGCACTCTCAAAAATCTAATCCACCCTCAGAGCACCTTCTGCTCCATGATCTATATTCCTATTTTACCTTTTCACCAGCTGATTATTTAAGCGCTAAAGTGTGTTGGATTAAGTTTGGTTTTCATTTGTACTCCGTCACAGAAATAACATTATCCAGCTGTAGAAGAGAGCAAAAATGAATCCAGAGTGGTTTTACTTGCATATCAGTCCTGCAGCCACGACTCTCCCTGCTTACATTAAGCAGGATTTATTTTTCCCTTTGTGAAGAATCAGTGATTTGACTTATGATATTACTTAGCGTGATGATGCTAGTGCAGGGACCGGCTCTTATTACAGTGATTTGGTAACAGATGCAGATATAAATGAGTATGCCTTAGAACAGCGTTTTTTCATCTTTCTCCTTTTAGTACCATATTGTGCTTTTAAAAACATCCTTTACAACTCCTTGCTAAGGAAGCCCATCTGCATCATCCGCCCCTTTAAAGACCATCTTCGGTGAAATAGATTTCACAGGCAATGTAGTGAGGGTTTCATAGGAAATTGGATTTTTTTCCTCACTTTGTTGTACAAAAGGTTAAAATTTATTTCTGTTTGATCGTGCACACCTCAAAGATGTCCCCTGCAGGCTCTGTCTGTTGGCAGTTAACATGGGTTTAAAGAATGCTCTCTAGGCCATTTTGCAGTGAGAAAGTGGTAAGTCTTACATGGAAATGCAAACAAAACCTTTAAAGCTTTTGATCTTCTTGGGGACTTGATGAAATCTCTTGAGCAAATTGAAGGATTACATGCAACAGCAAATATGTACAAGTATAACAAATTAACTGTAAATGATATAACTAATCTAAAATGGAAGTATAAGATATTACTGTTTTATGGCAGCATTTGAACTTCGTTTCACTAAAACTTAAGGATATTTTAAAAGAAATGGTAAATGACTATTGACTACAAATATTCATTCAAATGCAAAAGAGAATTGCTCTGGGGTTTCTTTTCCTTTAATCTCCTTCTGATTTGATCTAAGCACATCCTTCTAACCTTAATGCAGAGGGGTGGGAGGGAGTTGGGGGGACAAGCTGTGAAATTCATACTGCTAATCCCCTGAGGACTTTCTAATCAGACAAGAGCCACTAGGGAGATAGTTTCCTAAAGGTCTTTTGTTTCTCTTCATGTAAAGAACACAGAGAGCAGGTACGCTGCTGTGCATGGTACACCGAGACTTTTGCATGGCAAAACAATAACACTTTGAAAGGCAGCAGAATTACCATATCTTCTTGTACTAATTGTCATTCAAAAAGGTGACCTATAAATTTCCCCCTGCTTTGAGCAGAGGTGGTGTGGTGACCTGGTCAACCCAGGTTCAAGTGTCATTGATTGGATGATGATGGACAAGGAAGAGTCCTTTGCCAGACATGAATCTACTTGACATTTCACTCATCAAGCACCTTGGGTTTATTTTCTAAATCAGTCTTTTCTCTTGCTTTGCTTACAGTTTAGCAACAGTGGCATGCACAGGCACATCATCACATTTGCATCTGGTCATAGCTCTTGGGAGCAAGCGTAAAGGAAGAAAAGCTTATGGATAATTTTCACTTCACATAACTTTTAAATGAATGGGGTGAGCAGCAGCCACCACTGAAACACTGAGAAACTCACATCATTAAGAACTTCAAAAGAGGAGGACTGCAAAGCCTCTCTTGCAGTACTATCAACAAATTTGTCATCCCTTTGGGAATGCTTCTGTTCAAAATGCTAGAAAATAATTCACAGTCAGGACAACAGTTTGAGAAAAAAGTCAGTGATCACCTTTATCAGGCCCTTTTGAAGTTAACTATAGCTCATTTCAAGACATGTAAAGTATTCTTAATACAGGCAACCACTAAAAAGATCATGTGCAGAAGGCCGTGTCTTTTACTACTCTCCTGTTTACAGACAGGATTACAAATCCGTGTTCCCTATTGAAATCATGCAATCAAACCTTTCAAACTTGTGGTTTAATTACTACCACTGCCTGAAACGTTTAACAGGTCCCAGGCATTCCAATGGCCCGTTTAAGACACAGTTTTTGCATTTGCTTTTCCAGTTAAACAGGTATAACCTTGAGTGTGAACTGAGTAAAAGTAATGTATTGGCATTGCACAGTGTGCTTTAGCCACACAGAAAACACGTGTCACTTGAACCATACTGCTACTGAAAACGCAATACAGTCCTTCTCCCTTTCCCATGCCAACAGAAGTGTATTTTTTTTAGGAAAAAAATGCTTTGTTTCAGTATGAATAACTGATAATCAGGAAAGAGAAGGGACTGTGACACTCCTCCTGCATCAGTAGCAGGGAGCATGCCAGTTTAGCCATTTCAGTGTAAAATATCTGTGGTGTGGGTGCCACTGCGTGAACACACCGGGCAGCAGCCCAACAGCAGCAGCAGCAACGCCTGCCAGTGTGCGGTGGCCCACCCCGGGGCGATGAGGCGCGAGAGGTCCGAGCTGGGCCCGGGGGAGTCAGAGGAAGCAGAGTGCTTCTGCTTATCAGAAGATACCTCTGTCCTATCAACCAGTCTGAGCCCTCCGGAGCGCAAAGGCTTTTCAGCACTGATTTGCCCTGTCAGGATGACAGGCTTATCTGGGACCTCCCCACGGCTGGCTAGGACAGATATCCCAGGTCCGGCGCACTGAGACACTGCTCCCTCCCTCCCAAGCTTACCACCAGGGTTGAGCCTTCCATGCGCTATCATTCCCAATAATGACAGCAAGTGGTTTGGCTAGCTATACCATGCCGTCAAGGCTCGACGCTCACACAGAGTGGAGTACTGAATACAACTGGTCCAAATTTGCAAAGAAAATGTTTGTTCACTACAAAAAGCAGTTTTGGTTCAGCTGAAAAAAATTTAAAATTCATGCCAGGCTTGGTGAATTTTAAAATTCCCTCCCCACCATGAACAGTCAAGATATTTTACCTGTTTTTCAAGGATGCCTTAATTTGATAAGGAAAGAGGAGGTCTAATCCTCTCTCCCATGAACCCTGGTGTCTAAATGAAACATCTTCATTATACAAAGCTGATTCTTGTTTGGCATTTTTTATTCGTCAGGGGTGAAAGATATAACTTCACAGTGAAAACTGAGTGAACTTTTGGGTGATGCAATATTTTCATTAAGCTTGCAGACTGAAAAATCAGTTTTCTCAGCTCTATTAATGTAAATACCTGTATGTGCTCTTTCTACTAATACAACATGATAAAGAAGATATCCCTAAAAGGAATGAACAATTCTGATATATGCAAGAATGCAGAAAAACAGCATTTGGCAAGTAGTGTCAAGCAAGCAAAGATTGACTAATAAGTATGGGATGATGGCAGAGCAATCCAGGAGGTATTGGCACTGCTGATTTAATTACTTTCACCTTAACAGGTGAAAGAGAGATACTATTAGTTCCCTGGCTATTTTTCCAACTGCCTTTGGTAAATGCACAGTGACCATGCCAGCTAACAGGAATCTGCAAAATATGGCTGGGCATAAGTAAGCTGCAAGTCAAACACAATGGCAGAATGATGCGGTGATTTGGGAGCATCAAGGCAGAATATAGGCATGGCCTTGTCAAGGTTCTGTGAATGTTTTTTTATGAGAACGAGCTGTGAGTTCACATCATGCGGGTAACAGAAAATCCCTGCAGGAGAGGCCTCCTGCTCTACAGCCTTGCAGCTGGTGCCTGGGTTCTCTAAGAGGGGCTGAGCATGGCCCTTCCTCACACAGATGCAATGATATGATTTCCCTCCTTGACATGATTGATCATTTTCAGGATTCTTGCAAGAACTTAATATCTTTGAAACCTTTATCCCTCTCTCAGACTTGGATGAAATTAGTCAGGGAGCTCAGAGAAGAAGGAAGGACAGACAGATGGGGGACTGATCAGTAGGCGGACAGACAGAAAACACGATCCACTCCTTTATAGCTTCCTTTCATGGACATCCTAGCAATCTGGCAGCAGTGCACCACATGTGACAACTAGCCACATACAGCAATCCCACCACTCACTGTTCTCCCCTTGCTAATGAGTCATGCCCTATTTCTGTGTCACTGATGTCCATCCTCCTCAGCTTCTCTTTCTGTTCATGTCTTGCTATACTAAAGAATGACCCCCACCCCAAAACCAAACCTAGCTTAAGCTTGAGACCTAATTCACTACTATAAACTTCTACAGCTCCAAAAAGAATGGTGTTTCCTGGAGTATCGTTTAAATATTTGCCACAGTGAATAAAAATAAAAACTGCAGAGCAAACCTGGCTGAAGCCAAGCAGACATTGTATGGAATAATGCTGGCTTGCATTAAACTTGCACCATTTTTCTTGAGACATATTTTTATTGGTACCTTTTAAAGAAATTCTGGAATGAAAAGCCATAATTATAAAGCAAATAAAACCCAAAGCACAGGCCTAGAAGTTAAATATCAGCACACAGACAGCTCGCTCTTTGCCCCTCTTCCCTCAAAGCCAGCTTGTGAAGTGGCATTGCAACCTGACTGTTTCTCTCCAAATTTCTGCAAGTACAGCTAATAAAAAGCCAGGAATTTCCCATCTTTGGTTATGAAAAGGAAGTATCCAAGATTGGAGTCACTGATAAACTGAATAGCCCCTCTCTAAATTGCCTTATTACTTCCGTCTCCTTCCCAAAGCTTTGAGTACAATAAAATATTTATATGCATCCTGGCAACAGACCAACTCCAAAATATTATACAGCTGTTCCTATTGATTTCAATGCCTGTGGAATAAATGACTACCCATGTGAGTAAAGGAGGCAGAAATAAGACCCCAAATTATAATATTTAAAATGTGTATTTTAGATATGTATAAGAATTCTCAAGTAATGAGCTTATCTCCTTTTTTATTTTTTTAATCATAACCTTAATACGTGGTCTTAAAATCTGATTTAAAATATTCACAGAATGATCCTGTCCACTCTGAGGGACATCCCTGTGTGACAGTAGGAAGCAGCCTTGCTTGGACCATTTCTAACATGGATTTCCCCAATAACAATCATTACAATACTCTGGATTTGAGAGGGGCTATATAGCTCTTTTAATTTGATTTTATCCTTTAGATTGTAGCACAAATGTTCTGTAAGGCATTACACTGTCTAATTTTAGAACAGAAACTGATCTCTACAGAAAAAGGGATTATTTACTAGCTGAGAAAATTGAAAAATGTCAACTTTTTCTAAACTACAAATGAAGCCCAGGGCACTTGCTAAGTACATTTTGCTTTTTTAAAGAGGCATATAAACAATAACCTTTCACAGCAAGTCTTTACAAATTCATGTTGGGGAAATGTATATGAATTCCCATGCAAATTAAATGAAATGATTCTCAGGACTGGTTTGTCTGAGTAAGCAGCAGCTATATGAGCTTTGAAAGGGAAATTTATCTGGAGGAAAAATTATTTTTGCCAAAATGATTAAGCATTTGGGGAGATGACTGTCAAAACAGAACTGCAAACTTTCTTGGTTAAAATCTTTACTGATTAAATTCCTGTGAAAATATTCATAAGACAAAGCCATAAACACATTTTCTATTCCACAATGCAATAAAAAGAAATAAATCAAATATATCAAAATAACATTATGGGTAACTGTAAATTTCAGTCAGATCTGATGATACAATAAATTTCATGCCTAGGAGAAAAAAGAGGATATTATATTTAGGGAGCATATACTTCCTAATGTTGCATTTAGGAAGCATACATTCTTTTAAAATATTTATTTTCTGAAAGGATTCAAAAGTATTTTGTAGAAATGTAAATTAGGCATAAAGTGGCAAAAGGCTTTTTTTAAGGCCTTTTTCAGCAGCTGTAGATGTGTCACGAGACGTAAGACACGTGCTGTTCTCCATTAGGACTCAAAGCAGAACAAAGCAGAGGACACGAGGTGTAAAGGGAAGGAGGCATAGGAAAGATTTGTCTTTGCTTTTGGTACAAAACAACAAAGCTGGTTCTTCCATCACATTTTTGTCACTGAACAGAAGCACAAAACCTGCTGCCTCCTGCAGGCCAGGGTCTCTACATATATTTCAACTGCACGACAACTTTGAAAAATCCGAAGAGCACCTTTTATTTCACCTTTTAAGAGTCATGGTGTAAATGAATTACCAGGATTATCATAGGATGAGGTGCTACCATCTAACCTTGGGGCGCCTGCTGATCTGTGTAAGAGTTTGGATCTGACCCTACGTGAATTCCCGAGATGTGCCACTGTAGTTGTATTTCCATTCTGAATCATACAGCTTTTATTTGACTGGAATCAATAAATCGAAAATATGTTATTCATCTGAGTTACTACTTAACATGCTATTTTTCAGCAGAATCAACAGTCTTATCAGTGTATGTAAACACTCTGCGACCGTATCTCTTGAGCACTAACACAGAATGTGATACTGAAGTGCCTGCTATTTAGGTATCACTTCCTTAATAGCAAAGCTACATGGACAAGACCACTCACAGCTTGGCAAGTGGATTTTTTTTTTATTATTAGCAAGGTTTTGTTTGATTTTCAGACCTTCTGAAAAAAATCTTCCTAAGGAAGTCCGCTGAACAGCCACCCAGTTAACTCGGATGTTCAGGTCAACACCCACCATGGCAGCTTGCGAGAGCGCTAATTCTTCTTTCATCTCAGGAAATTACCGAAGATAGTAGGCTACCCATAATTTGAAGAAATGAGAAATTAAAATACTTGAGAATTTCTGATCTTGGGGGAAATAAGGCTAAGTGACTCATTCATATTTTTATCTGATTTAGAAGAGAGAAGAACAATCAGGAGACTGCAAGGAGGAATATCTATTTCAATTAAGTTTCAGCTCAGCTTGGTTTAATAGTAGTGAATCCAGCACAGAAGAAAGACCATTTGTCTATATATTAACAAAGAAAAGGTTCACCTACTCAACCCTAACTATTGTAATCATGCCCTATTTGTAAAATTAGGCTGAGCAGTTTTTAAATGGAAAGATTTTAAGGACTGAAAGTGGCATTTAGAAACAATGCCATTTCTCCAAAATCAAGCTCAGCCCCCTTGCTTGACTGGAAGACTGCTCCTTCTCTGGCACTGACACCACCACCGACTTAAAAGCTGCTGTAGCTCTCCCTCAACAGACCACATAAACATAACCATATGGTACGAAGAAATGGAGTCACTGTGGAGAACAGAGATCAACAGGCTGGTTTCAAACTCTCCCTGGCCAGCAACTGCTGAAAAGCAAATGCAGCTTATTCCTCACTCAGAGTTGTACTTCCCTGAGGAATTTGGGGCACAGTTGGTCTGTGCCCACCATACAACCATCTGAAGGAACATCACGACAAATAAGAGGTGAAATGAAGTCTACCAATATCCTAGCAGGCTGATGGTGCACAGATTCAGTCAATCATTAGAAAAAAGAGGTTGCACTCCTGCACACCATTTCAGCTCAGATTAATTAATATTAGAGACATCTTTGCTGAAAAAAGCCAATTTTGACTGCAGACTACACCAGTTTGTAATTAGTGTGTTGACCACTTACCAGGTAATTTAAAAAAAAAAAAGTTTTAGTACTGTTTGTGACACCCTAGACATTTGTTGACCCTCAATATTCTTCATGTAGAAAATATTTATGAAAGTCATGCATACTTAGCACGTTTGTGTCCAGTTCATTGGAGACAGTGTTCAAAAATGGCTTGTTCTAAAAATATTACCAAATTAAACTGGCAATTATTACTGGAAAGTTAGTTGATTTGCCTCAAGAGCTTAGGTAAGCAAACTGAAATCACTAGAGGCAGTATAAATCTCAAATGCTGAGTTATTCAGAGCACTTTTTACAGCTCCTTTCCAGAAGTTTTCTGCCTATAAATTGTGCCATTCTGATCCTGCCATCTTGCAATGCTTATCTGGATTGTGTAGTCTCTGATCACACAAGTACATCCAACACCAATTTGTATATTTAAGGAGACTACAATGTACTTGGAGTGTGTACACACACTACAATGTGTGCAGGATGTGAATGCAGCAGGATAGAGGATGGCTGCCCCCACAACTCTGCTTCACCCTCTTTACGAGTTTAATGCAAAGCCTGTTTTCTCTTCACTAGCCATACTAACTTCAGCATTATGTTCTTCCTCTTCTGTGGTAAGCATTTTCTTTCCTGTTCTGCTGTCGAATGAGAAAAACGCTCTCAGATAAAACATGAAGCCTGTTCTTCAGTTCCTCCTCCCCAGCCATCTACAGCAGAGTCACGCAGGTGGAGAGCTTCAGCTCTTCAGTGCAGTTTATGTCATTTATGCTGCTTGTCCAGCATCTACTAAAGTGGTCTCTAAGCTAGCTGTATTCACATGATGCCTTCACAATATAAACTTTCCACAACAAGCACTTCCCCAACCACTCCCTCAGACGTCATTGCTTAGGCTTGATCAGGATGGATGCAAATGTCAGCAGGTGTCTTAAGAAGAGGTTTTATTTGAGGGAGGACAGAAGTCCGGTCATGGACTCAAAGGAGAGGACATTGTTTAGAGGACAGGCTTTCCTGCGGAACGGACAAATGCAGGTTCTTGTCTGATAAACTTTATCCTAGCTCCTATTATATGCTTCTGTTTATCTTCCCCTGCATGGCCTGGCAGAAAGTTTGGAAGAACAAAAAACTCCACAAGAAAAGTATTTCTTCCTGTTGCTTCTGCTTTGGAGGCTGCCATGCTAGGAGCAATCCCCCCAGCTGGGAGAAAGGGCTTCCTCCCAGCTTTGGCAGAGGAAAGGTGGTGGAGCTATCCACAGACTTCCCACAAACTGCAGGTACAAATGCTGTGCTCCCCATTTTGTGCTTGCTTCTAATTGCTTGGGATTTCTCTGAGGAAACACGATGATTACTGCAAAATTCTCAAGTAAGTAAACCTTTAAGTCTTTTGCTGAAATATACTCCTTTCAATGGGACAAATAGGTTTCATTTCAAAAAGAATGCATCTGAGGGAAGTTTTCTCTTGGCTGACTGAAATTTCGCTGGGAAGAAGATCCCTCTTTTTCTCCTTTTGTGCCTATCTCCATCAAATACTTGTTATTTGCTATCTCATCATAATTTTTTCACGAGCAAATGGCTCCTTACAAAAAATCTCTGCAAAGCTTGCTTTCTAAACAAAACGAGGGCAAAAATGGGACTGCTCCTTCTTTTTAGTTTACAGCTGAAATAACTGAGCAGGTGGTAGACTTAAACCTAATAAGAGGATAATGAACTGCATTTTCATGTTATGTGAACAGGGGAGAACCCAGCAAACGAGGGACTGTTTAATTTCTAAGAATCCCCACCCTATTGTCTCACAGATATTTCAGTCTATTGCAATATCTAGGCAATTTCTCCTGTTCTGGTTTCATCCTTGGAACACTTTGGAAGCAAGTAGATATTCAAGGGCCCAATGTGTTATTTATTTAAAGACAAGCATAAAATTAAATGTTGAAAAAAATACCCCCCAGCACTGTGCTCTCTAACTGCCAAAATAAAAATTAAGTCAATATTAAGAAAGAAAAAAATACTCAGATATGTTTATAGATAAATCTTGCTCTGATATTCTGTCAGTACACCTGTATCTTGCTAGATGCATCCTGACTAAGTGCTGTTTTAAGAAAATAAAAATAAAGAAATCATTAAAAATGTGTTGTATCTGTTCAAATCAAGGCCCTAGTACTCAACTTCAGAACCCCAAGGTCACTTGGCCAGCTTGTGATTACAACAGCAACTTCAGCGCTCGGTATTGTCCTACGGCTGTGGCAGGTCAATGGAAAAATGTTCTTTAAACACCATAAGCATCTGATTGTGCAATACCTAAATCAGTGTCATTGATTATTCACAGTGCTGGACCGCTCAAAGCTGGGGAAGTAATTAGGGCTTTTTGTGTGGATTATCCACTGAGAAAAGGTCAAATAACTACAAACAGTGCCAGAAAACAGGAGTCACCAAGGACCTCAGCCTCCGTGATCAGTTAAGAAATGCTAAAGCAGGGTTTGATAATGATGTGCTTATGCCAGGTTCTACAGGATTTGATCATTCTGTCATAGAAATCCAATGAAGCATGAGTGATGGCTACTTTTTCCCTTGAAGCTTGCTTCAGGTCCCTGATGCCCGTCAAGCAAGTTTGTCAGTGAAACTTGACTGAGAAGAATTTAAAAGGCAGTTTTTGTTCCAAGGGGAAATGTACATACACATATATATGTATATACGTGTGTGTAAGTAAATGACTGCCCAGTCATTTTAGACACATAATTTCTAATTTAGATCCAAATACTTGTTTCAATCCCTGCTGAAAAACCTGCCTTTGCCAATGGGCCATGCTGCACCCGCTCACAGATCTTTTATCAGAATACACCTCCCAACTCTCCAAATGGGAAGTTTGTACAAAGAACAGCCTTCTGCTAATGACTTTCTCCCTATTGAAATGTGAGAAGCAATAAAAGAAGTCCCTAGTTTTGTAACAGCATTTCCAACGTTTGCTGAGTTTACAGGGGTACTGCTACTTAGCAACACCTTGTAAATTTAATTGCTAAGCCAGGGTGTACAAAGCATTCCAGTTCCATATGGGAGCCATTCCTTGCAGACCTCCTTCCCTGGGAGCTACCAATGTTGTAAATCTCTTCCCCTCCTCCCGTCTCCAAATTGCACTAACACTTTGGATGATTAGGGTTGCAGCAGCGATCAACATTTTCCCCTAGTCATTCCTTTCCATTGATCATTTAAATGAGGGATTATTCTGTTTTCCCATTTTAGCCCATGGATCAATTGTTTAAAACAATAGACAGAGGTTAGTTCAGAAAATTGGTGCATCAAGAGGAACACATAAAGACACTCTTTGCACAGAGGAAAGTAACTTTATATTACTTGGGCTGAGGGAAAAGGCCAATGAAAGAGGACGCATGACAAAAAGAAACTTAAACAAAAAAGAAATAGTGGTAGCTAACAGTATGGGGATTTGGCCAAGTAAAGGCGGGGTCTTGTAATGCCTGTAGTGAAAACACAGGAAGGAAGAGCAGGACAGTGCTAGTCAGATGGAAGTGACGAGGGCAATTCACAACCCTATGGCTTCTGCTTCACTGTGGATGAGTATTTCAAGTGTGCAATGAACATCTGAGGTTTTTATTTTTAATGGAAATCTTATGGCACTGGCAAGAGAAGGGGAAGACTGACAAACTTTTCACAGGCTGAGCAGCTGGGCCATCTTGTAAGCCTTCGTGGATAAAGAACATGGAGAGATGAATAGTTTCCCTAGGCTCACCAAGCATCTAAAAGTAGGCATTTAGTTATTTAGTGTGGTTTTAATCCTTGGAATTATGGTTTTGGCAAAAGAAAAGAACTTGTCCTGGTAGAGACAGCATTCTTAAAACTAACAGGGTGGTCCATCTTCTTTAAAATGTCTGCTTAAATATTGTTATCTGGAAAATCTCTGTGTCACTTTCAACTTAGGACCCCCATTGAACTCAAACATTAATGATGTGGAATAAACATTTCATTACTACAACTTAAGTTAGGCCCAGTGCTGTCAGGTAGGACTGCAACCCAATTATTATGTTTATACAGTAAATTCCACAGGGTGATTAACTTACCTTTAGTGTTCTTAAATTTGTTACGGTTCTATATTCATCACAATATTAGATATCAGGCCCATGTGTTTTGCAGACCTCTGGAAACATTTTATTCAGATTTCTTTTTTTAGGTTTTTTTGTTTGTTTGTTTCTCTCCTTGCTTTGCACTGAGACTAAGCAGGTAGCTCAGGTACAAAGCAGGAGGAGGTATGAACAGGCAGAAAGCCATAATACAGCTTTTCTTTGCCTCAGAGCAAACAGCACTGTGATATTCCAGACTTTCTGGTACTCTGCAGCAGAGTTTGTAATTTGACCAACTGTTACTTAGAAAATATTTGCCTCGGGAAAAAAAAAAAAAGAAGATATAAGTTAAGAGGGGAGTGAAAAGTAACATTTCAGGTGAAATTCAACCCAGAGTAAAATGCTGTAGACATCACTTAAGCCTTAGAAGAAAGATTTACTGTAGAAATAATCTAATTACGAGATCTTATTTCTCAACCATAAAGCCCCAGGAAAAAGCAATGCAGTGCCTCTGGTGCTGAACTTAGCACAAAATGGCACTACTCTATACAGAGGGGTGCCAGTGCCAATTTTTGTAGGTATCCAGCTGCAGAAAGTTACATGAGGCTGAATGGATGCAGAGCAGAGAGGCCCCTGATCCACATGCATTTCCACGGCTCTCGAGGCCCTAACATGCAGTGGGAGGGTGTGGGAAGGCTGAGATGGCAGTGCTGGGATGAACTGCATGGCAGCAGCCTTGCCTGCTGGGCATGGGCTGAAGCAAGAGAGAATCTCATGTCCCCCCACTGCTCTGTGTTTTGCCTGCACTGTGTCCAAATACTTGGGCAAGCAACGACTATGGCTTAGAGCAGACTTTCCATTCCAGGGCGAATTTGGAAGCTCTTCTGTTCTGCAGTCAATCCTTCCTGGGATTATCAGCCTTATCACTATTTTCCATGTAAACATGACAGGGAAATTTCACTATGGCCCTTTTATCATACATACACAACAGAAAGGATTTGAGTTCCGTCAGTTCCCATTATTTCAGTCAGTAAAACCAGAAGTATTGCTTAACTTTTTAATCAGATTTTTATTTTATTTCCCACTACGATTTATACAGTAAAACTTTATTGAAACATATTGTAACTTAAGGTATATAGCTCTCCTATCAACAGCTGTATTCTGATTTGTAGTCCAATAAGCTTTCTCACTGCAGATTTCATGTGTACAGTTGTGTTGAGGTGTAATATATCACCACAGCATTTTAAAACTCAGAGCAATAATGTATTCAATTAGGTTGGAAATAAAACATCTAGTTTTCCTTACAATAAATCTTTTACTAAGCCCTCTACATCACATGTTCAACAAGGAAATAATACATGTCATTCAGACTAAGGGTTATTGTAGACTGCTGGGGGAAACATGAAATTCTGGAGGTTTCATCAGTCCTGTGAAATCCTGCAACATGGTAAGTGTACAAATTAGAAAAGGATGTAATATGTGACTAATGACACCTCTTGGGACATTCTTGGAGCCCATATTTACTGTTATGATCAGTAGGTTCATTTAAGCTGCAGGAGTTGAAAAGTAATACTGAAGTCGAGTGAAAACACCTCTGAGTTCATTAGATGTGGTTGTAATTCAAACTCAGAAGGCATTTCTTTTCTTCTCTGTCATTCTTCATATTACTGGAAATATAGTGCTTGAGCTCCTAATAAAAGCATTATACATGATCATGTATCTACAGTCCCTGCAAAAGACGTTTACACCTCGGCATCTGTAGCAGTGCCACAGTCTGAGCAGCACCCTAATTCACCCCAGATGTCTCTTTAAAGGAAATACTGTAGTAGGGCTACTGTTCATAACATTTTCTGAGCATTGCCTTTATTACTTTGAAAGACTTTGATTTTTCAAGTGTCACAGACATCTGCAGTCGCTTTTTTTTTTCCCCTGTGGAGGGAAAAACTGTATCACGTGTTTAAATATGAATAGAGATTTTGGTAATATTCAGCCTGGAAAAGCCAGTTGTTGACTATACATCAACCTTTATCCATCAGCTGCATTATATAACAAGGATTTCATTATATGCAGTCTCTGCGCAGCAGAGCACACATACCAGTATGTGTGTATCAGCTATTGCTTCGAGCGCTCTTAGAGAGTGGTGTGCCAGAGCTCTTTATCCACACTTCAGTCAGCATTTTGCCAGCTCAGACGCGTGCCAGATGGTCTGCAGTGTTTGGTGATGCTCACTTCACAGCCAGGACTGTGGTGAATGAGACTCCATGAGGACGGGTCCCCAAACAACTCTCTCCCTTTCAGACAGAATGGAGTGGATGAGGGGCTCAGCAGCCATCCCAGCATTGCTGTAAGGAGGGAGACAAGCCAAAGTGAACTGTAGGGATCCACAGTACTAGAAGCACTGAGAAGAGCCAAAAACAAAGCACACTCCTAAAGAATGGTTTAGTCAGGTCCAGAGTTCTACAGATATGCAGGTTTTCCTGGCCAAATTTATATCTACACAGATTTGGACCCATGCTATTCATACTTTGGAGCCTTATCCCAGAGTCCATAAGGACCATGGTCAAACTCTGGCCATCACAGAATCACAGAATGGTTGAAGTTGGGATCTTCTGGATCATCTAATCCAACCCTCCTGCTCAGAGCCAGGTCAGCTAGGGCAGGTTCCTCAAGACTTTGCCCAGTCAAGTTTTGATTATCTCCAGAGATGGAAACTGCAACACCTCTGGGCAACGTGTTCTAGTGCTTGATCACCCTGAGCCTTCTTCAAGCTGAATAATCCCAGCTTTCAGGCTCTCCTTTTATGTCAGATACTCCAGCCCTTTAACCATCTTCATGGCCCTTTGCTGGACTTGTTCCATTATGATCATGTCTCTTGTGTACAGGGGAGCCCAGAACTGGACATGGCATTCCAGCTGTGGTCTCACACTTCTGAGTAGAGGGGAACAATCACATCCCTCGACGGGCTTGTTATAATTTTTTTTTAATGTGACCTAGGATGCTGTTGGCTGCTTTTGCCACCAGGGCACATTGCTGGCTCATGTTCAACTTGGTGTCCACTGGGACCCTGAGGTCCTTTTCTGGTAAGCTGCTTTCTGGATGGATGGCCCCCAACCTGTACTGGTATATGGGATTATTCCTCCCCAGGTGCAGGGCTTTGCATTTCCTCTTGTTGAAGTGCAGGACTTTGCACTTCCCCTCCAGCTGGATTCCTTTGTGCCCGGCAGTTCAACCAGTTTTCAGTCCACCTCACTGTCCACTTATCTAGTCTGTACTTCATCAGTTTGTCAGTGAGGATATTGTGGGAGACAGTGTGAAAAGCCTTCCTCAATTCAAGATAGACAACATTCTTTGCTCTTCTCTTATCCACTCAGTCATCTTATCATAGAAGGCTAAGAGGTTGGTCAGACATAATTTCACTTTCATAAATCTATGATAACTACTTCCAGTCACCTTCCTGTGCTCACAGGTCAGGCTAGACAATGTTTGGTCCAAGCAGGAGAAAACCTTCCATAGGTCATCTTTTACCACATGCTGTTGTTGGGCTGAAAGCACAGCATGCCCAGTAAATACTCTGCGTGTGGTGGAGCTTTTGATGAAGCAAGCGGGTATGAGGGTGTGGAGGCTGCAGAGTCTGGCTGGCATGGTGGTGTGGACACTTTTTAGTGTAACATGTATCGGCAGAGGTGGACTGCTCTTGGCAGTGGCATCCCTGACTGTTGCAATGCTGGAGATACAACTGAGAGGCACTGGAGCTACCACTCCGAGCTCATCTACCAACCCTTCCTCCCTCAGGCCTAAGCTTCAGCATGGGTGCTTGCAAATTCACTGGTACTTTGAGCTAAAGTGTTTGAAGATGTAATAAATAAATATGTTCATACCTCTTGTGTGCATGCTATCACAACTGAGCAACTCAAACATCAATATTAACATTTTAATTCCTTGGTGTTTTTTTGTTTTGTTTTGTTTTGTTTTTTTTTTTTTTAAATTCAGTATTTCATTCAGAAAGGATCTGGCCCTGAACACTTCTTGCAGAAAAATCACACTGATGTCAATTTGCTGTCAGATAAGGAAACCAGAAGATTTCTTCCTTGTGCTTACTTTATTGCATAGGCTATTTAGTGACTGAGCCCTCCAAAATGTACACAGGGACATCCCACAGTAATGGGAGTGTTCACGTGCAAAATATATGTAAAATTAGTCATTGTTTAAATATGAAAGCTGTGACCTCTTTGGGACAAAGAAAAAGGAATGGTACAATATGTATTTAAAGCACATAGCATATTTTTTAATCCTTCCAGCCTCATTTTCAACCCTCTTCTCCCACAATGCCCAGTTAGGCGGCTATGCAGGGCACTTGCAAAAACAGCACACTTGATGACTTAATGGACAGTTTAAATTTTGTGGGGAAAAAATCAAATAATTCTCCACAGTTATTTTTTTAATTTGAAAAAACACAGACATATGAAACCCAAATTTAAGAACCCACTGGAGAATACCAAACTGAAACCTTTCTGAGTGGATAAAACAGTGAATATGACTGCACCAGAATATCATGGAAGCAGCTGTTCTTTTTTTCTTTTGCAGTGTAATACCTCTCATGTAGGTATTTTTAAAGTAAGGTAAGGCTCATGCTTTGAATTTCACAGAATACAATCCAGTGGGGGAAGACAGGGAGAGGAAACAATCAGGGAGAGAGGTTGAGCCGACAGTGCAGTTTCTTTGCAGTGACAACCACATGTATTCATAAATATTTTACAAGTGCAGCTTTCAGACTAGTAAATTTAACTGCCACATTAATGCAGCTTGCAGGTTTATAACCTGGATATTTGTGTGTTGTGAATGTCCAGAATTCTGCAGATGATGACAGTAAAACGCTTGTATTTTGAAGGCTTTTCTCCTGTAGAGTGCTTTCTAGCTGTAAGACTCTTGTGTTATACAGCAGCTGTGCTTCTTGTATAATACCGCAATTCATCAACTACTAATTCCATTGAAAGAAGTCACAAATATACTCTTCATGACATATTCCATGCCATCTACAAATGGGACAGAATCTTTTCATGTCCAAGAACACCACAGAGTCATCTCAGGAGAGCTGAAGAAAAAGTTGTATGCTTTTTATATTCAATGCATTTTATTATTAACACTACAGAGGTTCTAAAATGAAAATGATGAAAATAAATGTTGTAATCAGAGCCAGTTATGAGCAAAATGATTGCAGCTGACATTCAGAGATGTTATCAAGATCACAAATACCACTACTCAGCATTAAGACTGCTTTCCATAAGTCCATGTTAAAATTAGTGGTCATTTGGAGAACTTAAATAGGGTTCAGCAAATGGTGTGGATCTTTCCACTTACTTGGATAAAACAGGGAGAGAATGACAAATGGTATCCTAAAAGGAAGATGACATTGTTAAAGGGCAGACTAGAACTGAAAAAACCTAGAGGGTCTGGAAATGTGTGAAGAGAAAAAGCCAGCTATACTGGACTTGGTGAGGGCAAATGCCATGATCACCCTATAGAGTAGAGGTGTTTTGTATCAAATCTCTTCATCTAGCTTCTGGACTCTGACATTATAATGATAGAAATAAAGAAAAAGTCAAGGGAAAGCGATAAAAAGAAAGAAAGAACTTTCTTCTGGAAATTTCTAACCCATTGTGAAATCTGATTTGCCCTGATCCTGTATTGAAACTTCTTTTAATCTTTCACAAGAATTACACTCTTGGCTGCAAAACCAGACCCATCCCACTAGCTGTCATGTCAGGGGAGCATTAAGCCTGTGGCAGAGGATGTGGTTTGATTCAGCTTGTCTTCCCTGAAGCTTCTTCTGATGGCAGTTCTGCAGAGCTTTTGATTAGAACTAAACCTTCTCATCTCTGGCATATTCCTCAAGCAAAGCCAATGATAAACACTCCAAGCACAGCAATCCTCCCCAGTGCAGGTATGCACTAAACGCTTTTCCCTCTACAAGGCAAGACGAATTTATCCCTGTGGACAAATACTTCAAAAAAGCTGTCTACCAGTAGAGCTGATGGCTGGCTCCTTGACCGTTTCCTGCCAGAGTCCAATCCTGTCAATATGCACCAATCTGATTAATCCTGCAGCAGGTAGCAAGGTGGTGCTTGGTAGGTGAGGTTATACTTCTCAGTAAAGTGAATTGCATACTACAAAATTCTTCTTTTTTTCGCTTTTGCGTGCACACACCACCATCCTTTGCAGCCAGTTACAACCAAAACCACTCTGGATTTACTCTGTTAGATGACTTTGTTCTGAAGAATAAGACCCTGTGAAGTGTAGATACTTCTTCGCATTGTTTCTAACAAAAGGGATAAAAGCAGTCAAGTGCTTGGTTACAGTAACTCAGGAAAACTGCTTTAAAACTGATTGAATCAATTTCCCTGTATCTTGTTACCTCCGACCTGAGCAATTTTAAAGAGTTCAAGCCAAGTAACTGCAATCCATGACTCTGACATTGTATCCATACATCTTACTCTTTTTCTTTCTGTTCCAAAAGTTCTGCTGCACATCCCACAGGGCTGAGCCTTCCAAGCAAGAGATGAGCCACCTGAGAGGGTATCATGTGTTGGAACGTGAAATTCAACCTCTCTCTGTAAGAGTTCTCAAACTACTTTCGCACTCTGCACTGCATGTATCTGTGCTTAATTGTCTTCTAGGTGTAAGAACAAAAGATTGTTCAATCTATTTAGTGCCTAGCGTCTTACAAGTGCAATGGAAATAAAGATGCCAGGAGGCTGTGAGCCTTCCACTAGGTTTTTCCATTTACACATAGGTATGTCAAATATTCCCTAAGTGGTTTGATGAGTTTAAAAAACAAAATGGCCCCAAAACAGATAACATATTCTAATGCATCTTATCAACTTATATGCTTTAACTTTCAAAATGTAGACTCCTCAGTGCCTATGATACCTGCAAAAATTCCTTCTGTTGCTTAAATGAATACAACAATATTGCATTTGTACTTTACTGTCAGCCTTCAGCTTTCAGAGCAGGTCTTCTTTCAGATGGTCCAGGAGGTGGGAAGAAAGATTGTTTGCACCTATACTGGGACACCAACCCCCCGTCGCTACAACTCTTAATTTTTTCTAAAATCTCTTTGAAAACCTTTCTTGATTTGATTTATTTTTCATCCCAGTCCCAGATAGATACAGGCAATAAGCAATATGCCCTCTGCTTGCTCCTTTCCAATCTTGTATTCACAGTTATTAATCTTCATAATGTTTCACAGACAGGTCTTTGTTCCCTAATGACTCTAGGCACACCTTTGGTCATATTAGTAGGCAAAAACTCTGGTGTTTTTCAGGACAGATTTCCCATAGTTTAGTTTATGAACCAAGTTCTGAATGTTTACTTAGGCACTCGTTCAAATTTGGACCTAGATTTTTAAAAGTAGCAAGCAATTGCTGCCTTCAGTGTTGCATGGTTTGACGCTCTTTTTTAGATCTATATTGAGCACTTAAGATCCTATGTTTTGTTGTAAGTTAATGTCACTCAAGATGTCTAAGTCCATTTTTAAAGTGGACCTTTGCTGCGTCAATCATTTAAGCTTAAGATGTGGAATGAATCAATGCCTAAATCCTTTTAAAATGTTACAGAAATTCTACAGTATTTAGATTACTAGCCATGTTGCTAGTCTCTAGAGTTCTAATATTTTTGTTTCAGAAAAATGAATAAAAGGAAAATATACTTCACATATTATAATATCAGCCTATCGAATGTGCATTATAACCAAAGTCATACAATTTACAATGAGATACATTACTCAGATCCCATGTGCATCAGATGACCATGGCACAAAGTCAGCTAGTTGATTACATGAATTTGCAAGGTTTCTGTTCCTCCTCTGAAGTACAAAATACTGGTCACTGCCAAACACAATGAAAACTGTATCTGGGTATTCAAGATAGTTCAATATGGGATGGCCAGCCCTCTGTTACACAATAAGTTTATGGTGTTTATTTAAAGAAGAGCAAATGAGTGAAGAACAATGGCCATGGAAACAAATCCTGTAAGTTTTGCTTCAAAATAATGATTTTGCATTTAGAAGTAAAAGCTGTGCTAAATAAAAACCAGATTTGGACAAGATTTTGAAAGTCCTTCGAACTCTACTTAAACTGTAATATGGCATGCTGCGTTTTCAGCAACATGGAACATGCTGTACAGATCCAGACAAAGCTCTTCTGGATAGT
The DNA here is from genome assembly GCA_013400535.1 of Scopus umbretta. Lineage (NCBI taxonomy): Eukaryota > Metazoa > Chordata > Aves > Pelecaniformes > Scopidae > Scopus > Scopus umbretta. The sequence continues at coordinate 13,063 of VZTL01025393.1, read as the reverse complement.
GAGACTTTGCTCTTAGTGCTTTAAAAAGGGGTAACCATTAAATTAAAATTTCACATTTTAAAAAATATTTTGAAGTTGTGCTTTCTGGTTGTTTCTTTTTTCTATTAATCACCAGCCACAGAACAAGCAGGGGAAAATAACACAGAAACATTATTTGCATGGGGACAATGAATCACATTTAAAGAAAGCATTAGCTTGTATACACCGAATTTTGAATCTATCATTGATGAAAATTTATTGCCCTTAAAATTCTATAAAGACAGTATCTTAACACATAATGGTTTGTGATTTCCTTTGCCCAAGAAAGAGAAAAATGACCCTAAATAGTTCTATTTTTTTTTAAAACCACTACAGCATTCAACTGTTGCATTTGACAGGCACAATGAAGCAGATTTTAAACAAAAATAATAACACACTTTGATGGAACATTTCCATGTTGCCTATGTCTGAGTTAAATCTGTGCCACAAACTCAGTGATCAGCAAGGCCTTGCCCAGGAGATTGCAGATTCATAGCTACTTTAGTGTTTGACAGCACTGTTCCCTCTGAAAGGCTAAAACTCACCATTAACTGTCTAGGGTATTATTTAGACTGCTTTAAATCAGGAACTAATTTGTGCCATGCAAAAAGTCATCAGGATTTGTTTTATTTTGGAATGATCATAAGGCCAAAACATAACACTTCCACATAAATATATGTGTACAAATACCTATATCTGTGTCTATATCTATCTCACATTTGAGAAAGAGACCTTCAGGTGCATTACAGGAATATGTGGTCAGTGCTTCCAGGAGGAAGTGAAGGAACTTAATAATTTAAAAAACTTAGTTAAACCCACAGAAATTATTTAATTAACTTGTATGATATGAAGCGTTTCCTAGCTGCAGAATAGAAGTAGAAATAGAAGTAGAAATAAGGTGCAGAATTCCCCATGTAAAGGGAGCCTCTCTGCCATTGTTCTAAGTCCACTTGGGGGGTGGGCAGAAGCAAAGGCGGCAATGAAAATCTCATGATATGATCTCCAGCTCTGTGAGAGGCCTTTCTGAATTTGCATAGCTGCTAGGTCACTTTGTTCCTGTTTTTTTTTTTTTCTTTCTGAGCATCTAGTTGGCTCCAGCATCAGAATAGGGTAAATGCTGCAGACGAGATCACAGATATCTTAGATACTGCTATTTATATGCATACTGTATTGTCTTACTACAGGTAGATATAACTTCTTGATTAGCCAGTGGAAAAAAAAGACAGTATTATTCCTTAGTCCTATTAATTAGAATTAAGGAATGAATTAGTTAAATTTATGAAAGTCTTAACCTCTACAAGAAGGCTTTATTTCACTATGCTTCATCTGAATATAATTCATTGGAGAGTATATTAAGCAAATTAATATTTGGAAAGAACTTTACAATTTTCAGGCTAAGTCTCTCAAGTCTCATCATCGTCAACAGTGTGATGCCCTCAGCTGAAACAAGGAAACAGCTGCTCCATGGACTTTATTTTAGAATTAACAATTAACTTTTTTACCTCCCCATTACCGGAGGTGGAATAACACTTCACCTCTTGCTTCTCAAGAGTTTGTCTTACTGCTTAGGGTACTTACATTGAGAAGGTTTTTCCCTTGTGAGCCGGAACATGGCCAGACTATATCTCTTTCAATAAAATATACTGGACCAAAGTCAATATATAATGTTTCCTATTAAGGTTTAGATACCACCCATAACTTTATTAATTATTAGTTGTGTTACCATGTCCTTTTCCTCCATCCTTTATTGCTCAATGGTCTTCTGCCTTCCAGTTTGTAAGGGAGACGAGGTACTCATGACAAAAGCTTGTATTTGAAAAACATTGCTGAGCAATTTCTTGGGATGCAGTCTTCGTCGCACTTACTGAAATGCCAAGCCTCCTATTGCCTTAATACTTTTCAGTAGTTCACTTTATTAGGCCTCACCTGTGAAGTGAAAAGGAATATTATTGAAGAAAGCTTGCTTTACTTGACAGGTTTCAAGTACCAGATCTAATTATCATGCCATAAACTGACAGTTTCAAAGGACAGTCTTCTGATAAATACTGTGTTAAAGCCAACACATTAAACGCATTTTCTCATTATGCCAATTAGAATGGAAACAATATTTTCCTTGCCATGGGCACATTAGAACATGGTCAGGCAGAAGCTGTAACAAAAACACGTAGCATTTTTATTATAATTAAAGATAATACATTCAGCTTCAAACATGGAACTGGGCAGCAATTCCTGCAGGCAGCTACTATCCACGATGTGTCATTTTGACAGAGCCACAGGAGAATATGGTGTTCTTGGTGCTATGCATTTGTTTGCATATGTCTATGTATGTACCCAATACTGTCTTTGAACCTTTTTCGTTTCAACATCATGAGAAATGAGCAAATGTTTCACAGATACTTACATTATTTAAAAGTTCATGAAAATATGAAGATGAATATGAGAAGAGATCCCATAAATTCTAGACAAAGAAAAGGCTGAAGTGTGAGTTTGAAAGTTCTAAAGACCTAAGAGAATCCACACTGAAAACAGCAGGATCCTTCATATGTGGCAGCCTGCGAACAAACCTCCCTCAGAGCTCATAGTCAACCACACGACAAAAACGGTTGGTTTCAGTAGTTCCAGTGCTCATTTAGAAAAAAGGTGATATATTCTGTAAAAGAGTAGACCAAAGGCAACTACCTGCTTGCTCTCCCGTACACTTGCATGATCTGGAGTCCCTTGCTTGGTAGCCTCTCCTGTTGAGAGAAGCTACTGGGCTGGCAGAACCTCCCATGTCCCTCAGAGAAGGTGTACTCTTTTGGAAGCAATACCCAGGAACAGGGATATTCCCTGCAGTGAAAGCAAATCATCATCTTATCTCCTCAACTTTCCTCTTTGATTTAGGCACCTCTGGAAGGAAACACTCTGCTTGACACTATTATTTATTCTCTTTTATAGAAAGCTGACAGATAAAGGTAGAAAGCTGTGTGATAAAAGCACTAGGCCTACCAGTATGCTATTCCCACCCCTTTCAGGCAAATATATGGCATGAAATGTGACAAAAATGTGCAGATCAGATTCTCTTCCTACAGTCCTGCTTTCCGATAAGCCATCTACTGAATGTTTTACTTTGCTAGTGTCACACAACTGGAAGAAAAATACATATGGAAGAGACAGAGATTAGAGAGGAAAAGGACAGTCTCCTGACTAATACAATCTTCAGATCTGTAGGTCATGAAGCCACAACATAGGAAATGAACAAATCTTGTCACAGCCTTCCTGAGGTACAGGTGATATAGTCCGAATCTCCTCTGATGCTGATTCCAGCACCAGCTAATTATTGTTATGTTACTGAAGCTTTTAAACAAAAACTTAGTGATGTTTCAAAGGACTACAGGAGAACATGGTGTCTCCCACCTAGTTTCTGCTTTCCAAGTGACCTGATTTTGATGAAGAAAGAGTGAAGGCCTGCAAGGGTTTTCAAGCCAAGGTGTAGCTGTTGTGCAGGATAGTGCTGAGAAGCGTTGATGTACTGCATTTAGTTATGACTCCGATACTACTCTAGTAGTGGTGTATTTTTGACTCTCAACCCATTCACATCACTATTGGCTGCATCTCTTGATGCACCTCTGTGAAACAATATATATGTCTGTGAATTGGGGTTGTTAATACATAACTCACAAAGGTATCTTAGTTTAATCATATAATTGGACAGCAAAGACCTATTGGGTAATTCTGGGAAAGCATCAATACCTCTTTAACCACACAGCACTCACATATGACAATTTTCATATTCAGAGCCATATCCCATCAGGACAAGAATGTGAAAATTAATTTAGATGACATGCTGTTGGTATGGTGCAAATAAACAGTGTTCTGACATATCTCAAAGGCATTTGCATAACTGCAAGGTGCAGGTGTTTTCCAAGAATCCCTGGCATGGCCTATGAATGCTGGAGTATTTAGCTTCAGGCTTCCTGGCCAAAATACACTCCTAACACTATGTCAAGTAAAGAAACATATCAGCTCATAGAATAAATCCTAAATCTTACTATATCAGGCAGTGATGACTTTATGAAGAAGCTACTGATAACTAGGGGGGAGAAAGAAAAATCGCAGGAGAAGGTGATTATATATATGGATATGAACTGGCAATCTTATATACATCAGACATTCAAACCCTTTGTATCAAGTCTCTACAGTAAGTTGGCAATGCTTGAGACAGACAACTCTTTTCCTGTTGCTTGCAGTTGCCATGAATTTACTGGAAGCACTGACTCATGCTTAATTAGTGGTGCCTTGGGTTATTTTTATATTGTTTTTATGTGTTTATAGTATCTGCTATTTTTAAGGGACATACTATTCTTCAGAATATTTAGTTGCACTCTGGCACAATGATTTCTCTGTAAGATATTGAAACCTGAAAAAACTGTCTTTTCACTATCTTGTTTTGACTTAATTCCAAGCAGACTAATCTATGGATGATAAGCTTTCTTCATGTACGTCAGTTAATCAAGTAATGGATTGGTTATTAACTAATACATGGAGTTGGCTCCACAACTAAATTCCTCAGAGATAATGAAATGATACCTATTAGAATGATTGCACAGCTCTCTGTATCTAAATAGAAAACAAAGCTTTTTCTATCTGTAAGGAGACCAGGAAAGTGTTAATGTTTTAAATCCCTGACAAATCTCAGTGGAAAACATCTTTGCTTGTAGTGTTTGTTCACCACATGGTGCATGCTTCAGAAGGTGCTAAATCAGCAAAACTGCTGAATTTGAAATATCGGGAACATTCATCTGCCTCTGAATTCAGTTATGCTATGTGTAAAGATCCTGAATAGAATCTGATAGTGTAACAGCAATGTGGAATTGCATATTAAACATACCTAACCTGTCATTAAAAACCTCTAATTACAGCCATCAGATGAGTCCCTGTGCTGCTACTTGTCATGCTATATCTATATATCATTTTAATGGGAGAAGATAGTATTTCTGATTATGTCGCTTAATGTACAATATTTGAAAGTTATGGGCCTGAACCTGTTCCCATGGAGGTCAATGACAGTTTTGCCATTGTCTTCAATTAGAGCAGGATGTGGTTTTATGACACTAGAGTTTCATTTGCATTAATTAATTTACTTAGTAGGTAATGAAAAACTTGAAAAAACAGCCCTCTGGCTCATGAGTTTGGCACTGTATTTAATACTTTCATTAGGAATAATTGCATTGATAAACTTTTAAGCAGAAATGGGTAAGATGGATCAGTGTATTAGGCAAAATCAAGCTTACCAGCAGTTGATTGGGAAGCCCTGAGACTGCCTTCCGTGCCCTAGCCTCGTTTTCTTTTATTTGTCAGCGACGAGGTCTAGGATGTTGAATCTTTAATGCTTAGCAGTGTAAAATTGAAAGCACAACAGTTTCATACTTCATGGATTTACACGCTTTATAATCATGGAGACATTTGCTCATCAGACACTACAGAACTGGCAGCTGGTTTTCAGGTCAGCAGCCTCACTGGGAACGGCAAGGACAGATGGGTGGTGAGGTTGAGGTGGTTCTTCACATCGTGGTTGAAGCCAGGAGCTACCTATGTGGAAAGATCCATACTGGTGTCACTGAACGCAAACACAATCCTGTGGAAGGAGTCTTACATAGCATGCCTTGATTTCTTAAATTAACTATAACATAGCGGTCTCCTTCTAACTTTTTTAGCTTTTTAGCTGCTAACAGCATCTTCTATTTAGCATCAGGCTCATGCCTGGGAAAGATAAGAAGCTGTGAAAACAGTGATGGAGGCAGTTCTACCAAGCTAGAAGGATTGCACTGTGCCAGCTGGTGGGGATGTAGGTTAGTCCCAAAATGCACGGTCTGGGACTGAAGAATTATGAGGAGTCTATATGTAACACCTTTCACAAAAAGGACAGGAATCAAATGATCTTCCACTGAGCCAGTGACAGCCGAATGATTTTACAGTGGCTTGCTGGAGGGGTGGTATGACCCAGCAGTGGATGTACTTGTCCGGGATTTCTGTGATGTGGCTGATTTCCACAACCTGCCACGGACTTCCCCTGTCATCCTGGCAAAGCCACTTCTCCCAGGTGCTGGGGGTAATAACTCCTCTTTACCTCGTAGGGTTTCTGTTTTGGTTGGGTTTGTAAGGTGCTTAGTTACCCAAATATCATGAGCTATAAAGTACCAAGATCCATTGAAAACCCATCAGTCAGAACTTGAAAACCCATCAGTCTCTGTATTCAGAGCTTTTTATTAAATTAAGAAGAAAAAAAAAGTGAGACAATATTGGCTTGGGGTCTGCTTGCCCCCTTTAGCATATTGCTATGATTCTCTTGGAATACTTTTAGCCAGGCACACTGTAGTTTATGGACATTACTGTAGAAATACTTGCTGAGAAAAGCTATTTTATTAATTGAGTAGTTTCACTGTAAACCATGTGATATCCCAGAAGACACTTTATAAATAAAGTGTATTTGCATCAGGAGTTTTTCAAGGTTCTCTATTTTACAAAATAATAATTCACAGCTTAAACTAAATCCATCCAGGTGAAGTTTATCAGTTGAGCACTTTAATAAAATGGGATCAAATGCAATTTCTAGTGGAGACAACAAATGTTTCTTATTTGGCGTGATATTTTACATATCTATGTACCACTTTAAAGAAGGTAATTGATGATATTCCTCTTGTAGAGAAAATGAGTTTGCATGGCAAGAAATGAGCCTATACATCTGCCTCATGTGTACCAGTCCCTTCTATCTGAGCCTGAAGAAGATTTTCATCTATGTTTCCCAGAAACAATGTTGAATTCAGACAAGTATAGCTTTTTCATTTGAAATTTTATGATACTTTCCGTATTTGACGCTTTTTGTGGCAATCACCTAAGAGTAGCAAAAAAAAAAAAAAAAAGAAAATGTAGGAATGCTGCAAGGAAAAACACTGAGTTAAGCACATTAAGACAAAAATTCATTTGAGCCATTTTAAAAAGAAATATGGAGAGCTAATGCCTATGCATATGATGTAACATTTAGATATTCTTTTTAGGTAGCATATAATTTGTTATATATTCATTTTTTAGGCTGATGGAAGCACTCTTCTAAAGTGCACTTTGACTTTTTAAAAATAAAAATAACACAAGCAGCTCCTTTTAACTTTTTTACCTCTTAGCTTGCCACTTCACTAATGTTTAGTGGAAAGCTCTCAATGTGTTTCTTTGAGAAATGCCACTTGTTTAGGAAATTCTTTGTCTTTATTTCAGTTACAAGATGGCAATTCAGAGGCTGCGAGCCAGTACTCCGTAGCTTATTGCAGAAATTTTATTTCCCCTGTGAAGGGAAATGTAGCATTACACAGAAAAGTTTTGCAGCTCTGGAAACCCCTTTTTTTTCCCCACAAGTCTATTGTTTCTGCTCCTTCTGCAATGTACAGATGAGGAAACTTTAAAAAGGGGATTGCCCTGCTGTTCACAAAACAGATGATACTAGCAGACAGGCACACTTAAGCTGGCTGTGCCTCAAGGCTTCTGCTAATTATTGTCAAATTTACCTCCAAGTCTCCAAATAGCAATTTTTGCTTGATTACCCAAGGAAATCTGTCCACCTATTGATTTCTCCCTAACATCTGGTTGCTATATCTGGTAGATATAGTCTTCAGATATTACCTTCTTAAAAACTTCTTGAAAAGCAGCTGCTGGATGAAGGACAGAGAGCCCGGCTAGTGACACCACCGCAGAAAAGACTGACACCTGGGCTCAGTGGGTACCTATTCTGTCTTGCAGGGTGGTCAACCAGCAGAAGTGTGCTGACAGGCCAGACAGCACAGCAATCCCTCTGAACTGGCCACAGAAAATGCTACCTCTTTCTCACTGATGGAGTAAGAGGCATGGAGGGAAAAAAAGAGGGCAGTGGCTCAGATGACGGTGAGTGTCTTATGGCACAGGGGATTGAAGTGATGTTATTGCAGTAGGAAAAGGATATAGGATCTTCATATAGAAATGCAAGGAAAAGTATTCTTCATTAATTTCACTACCTATAGTATAGTTTAAAATATGACTCAATGTATTACATCATAGTTAACAAAAGGCTAAAAGAACTAGAAAGAATGCTAAATTTAGATTACAAGTTACCTAGATTTTCTCTTTATTTCATCTACCTTTCAAAGAATGATGAAGAAGTATTGCTTTTACTTCTGGAGAATGCAACAGGATGTTTATGCATGTTTACTCACCTCAGAGTTATTAAGACTCTTCATTGCTCCAAAACATTCATTAGATATCAAGGTTATATAGGGGGTAAAGAAAAGTTTGTGTAAGATCTAATTATTAACTCCAGCCAAACAGAGGTTCCCTCTCCATTTCCTTCCTAAAACCATGCTCAGCTGCAGAAGACCCATCAGGGCATCTCTATACATCTTGAAGAGGAGAAATCTTGAGAGGAAGGGCCTTCAAGATTTAATTTAGTATTTAATTTCAAGATGTCTAAGAACAAAAGGCTAGATACAAACAGGAACAAATGGATTTAAGTATGAGCTGACATCTCGCAACTCTTATTCGGCTGGTGATCTCCACACTTCATTGGAACTATTTGCATAATGAGAAGCAGAGGTCATCTTCTGTGATACTTGGGGAGTTATCTTTGGCTTGCTTTCATAGACTTTAGCGAGACAAAATGTCCACTGAAATCTCACACCTGTGCCAAAACTAACTTTCAGGATGTTCCAATTGAATCAATCCAGCTGGAAAATCACCTCAAAACAGGATCTTAGTGAAACTCTGAAGCCTTTATCTGATATGAGTTTTCTTAATAAAAATGTGTTTAAACAAGACACTAAACTTGAACTTGATGAGATACAGAATATTTTTTTGTCTAATAAAATATCGGATAATGCACAATCCTATACAAACTAATGGATGCTCAGGTAAAAATAAGTGCTTATGCAAAAAATGTTTCCCACAACATGTAATGCTCAGAAAACGTCATTCAAAGTTGTATTCATTACCCTATAGTTTTGATAATGTAAACACCAATCTTTCTTTCCAGAGGTAATCCTTATTTAGGTAAAATTAGACATTGCTAGAATATATTCAAGTACAACAATGAAGAATTATGCCCTTGGTGCTCCTTATTTGGAAGGGCGAAGGCTTCAGCATCGAAAACAATAGTTCTGAAGGCTGAGCAGGTAGTCATGATACGGCGTACGGCAAATGATCTAGGGGACCATTCTCAATCTTTTTCAGTTCAGCACCTCTCTGGTCATATAGCTGGGAAAACACGGAAAGGGAAGGGAATGACTTGTGTTTCTTGACATGTGTTTTTAAACCTGTTGGGAATCGCTATCCTCACGCTGAGGTCTCCAAATAATAGGCTTACAGAAAGCAACTTTCAGACCAAGACAGTACCAACCTGGGAAGCATTCCATAAATGGCAGGTCACCTTCACAAAGAAAAGTACATCAGTTTGTAACTCAGAATGTGAAGCCGTGACACCAAAGTCTCCAAACTATGTAGAAAAAACGTTGCTGTAGCAATTTTTCATCATATAAACTAATAAACAAACAGGCACTTGGTGTTCAAAACTTTTACAGTCTCACTGAGTACATTTTAGTTCCATTTGTGATCATCAAAGCATCCCATAAATTGAAAAGCGTGTTCAGCTCATGTTCAATGGACTGAATTCAATGGGCTGAATTCTAAGTGCAAGACCATGTTTCCACATCCTAACAAAGTACAGCCAATGCAACCCAACTGTGCAAACAATACTTGAACACTTCAAAGATTTTGTTTCTGTATAAAATGCCTGTAAGAGAACAGCAAAAGAGGAAGCTTTCATGGAGATGGATTCTGAATAGAAGAGGATACACAAAATTTTAATGAGTTGTTACATGAAGTACTAGCTCTTCTTTATGCTTCAAAGTTAATTTGTAAACTTATCCTCGAAACAACTGCTGTGATGTCCTGAATGTATCTCTGCCTGTGAGGAAATAATTTTAACTCGAGCAGTAGTAGCAAATCCTAAGAAAACATTAATGATGTTTTGCCAGAGGACAAAGGGCTCAGAATATGTTTTTCCACTGTTAGAGGCACCATAGCTTTTCTTCCGTGCAGCAACCACAGTCAAAATGCATAAAGAGTTGCCATGTTTAGAGCACTGTCATTCAACAACATAATTTCCAATTTTTTTAAACCCAGAAGTTTCTGCGTTTCTTTGTAAAGAAAGCACTTCTGTAAAAGTCTGTGCTCCTTCTGTTACATATGCATGCCAGAAATCTTTGCCAACTACTGTTTAATGTAATTAAATAATTAAAAAATGAAAATATTCTGGTTATTGACTAGCTATTTTGTTTTGAATCTGCCAAAAGAAGACAGACAGCCAACGGTATGAACAGATGAGAACACAGAGTAGCCTCAACAAGGCCACTGCCGCCTGTATGAAATAGTGCAGGGAGCAGCACAGGGAGCATGCACTGTAATCCAATTAATTTTCTATTAAAGGACATGGAGAGAACAAGCAGCAGCTGTGCACAGGTCCTGTTTCCTTCTTCTCCTAGAATCTAAGTTTTAAAAGCATGGCTGACTAAAAGTGGAACATTTAATAGAAAAATGCTGGATTTCCACGTAGGCTGGATATGCCAGATTTCTTCAGGGGGGCAAGGCAGCAGTGATGCTGCTCCTGAATGGGAAACTTTATTCTTCCCACAGCTGCATTACTGTAGGCTCTCTGCAGATGCAGGTAGGCTATTGCTCCTGAACTCCCTGTTTTTGTAGCTATCCCCACACAGAAGGACAATAAACTTCTGTGTCTTCCCTGTGGCGTTGCTACTCAAGAACCCCTGATCTATGGGCCTGATTAGGTGAAGCGGCGTGTCTGGTTTCGATGAGGCACAAGCTGTGGAATCTTCAGAAACCAGGCTGAAACGGTGCTGAAGCCAGACTTGTTTCAGTGAAGGAGTCTGTTTTGAATTATGCTTCCTATTAGTGGTAGATTTAAAAATTAGGGAACTATGAGTAAATCTGGAACTTAACAAGGCCTGAAATAGGCCTGGGTCACAAATCTTGCTAACTGTGTGATGGGCTGGTCTTCAGTGCAACAACAAGGAGGTCTTTAAGAAAAAAAGTAAGTAGAAAAAACCACAGTGACTAGAGTATGGGGGGTGGGAAGTAATAAGGGTAAGTTATTTCTTCTCATTTTATGTTCTGAAACTCAGGGAAAGCTCACACAAATGGTAAACATATGGAATAAATTATCAGGAAAAGTGATCTCAAAACAAAGACTACAACAGAGTTCAAGTGACACCCTTGACTCATTTCTGGAACAGAAATGGATGGAGCCATAAAGTCAGCACAAGAGAGCAGGATTATGATTAACCTGAAAAAGGGCAAGCAAATTAGACTACAAGCCATTTTCCCGTTCCTTATGGCAGCTTCCCAAGACTGCACATCTGAAATGTGTAATTTAACACAGGCCCGAAGAGCCTTCCTTGCCAACCACAGAAAAATTAATCAAATGTATTCTTGTACCAGAAGAGGAGTAGGTATTTATATGAACAAAGAGGCAAGATCTATTCCTACACATGCGTGTGCATGTTTATTTTGAAATTAGATAACTAACATAAAAATCATTATGCAGCATTATACAGGTCAGTTAGTTAACTGCTTGAGTTTCAGTCAAGATGGCCATAAAATCAGGTAATAAAGCTGCAATGCTTTGAAAACCCAGATGTATTTGAAATGAGGTGTTCCATGTAATTAAAAGAGATGCGAGAGGTCAGGAGAACAATATAATCTAACACCATGTCTACATTGCAGACTTCAGCTGGCACAGCTACATCAAGCAAAAGTATGAAACTGTTTAATACCTGACTGATACAGCTGTACCGCCAGCTGCACCACAAGTGTTAATACAATTACACTGGAATGAAGGTGAAATTTCATAAATATAACTTCTTTTCCTTGCTGTTTTTTCTACACTGGTATGATACACAGATGTGCTAACATAACTGCAGCTCTAACACAAACACTTTCTCTAGTAATAACATGGATATAGCCAAAACCACCAAGGTCACAGAAGCACATGCTAAGAGTTTACTTTGACTATTTCTACACTAAACATATTACATCACTGATGTGCTCCAAATGCATACGACTAGGGATTAGTGGGAAAAATATATCAAAGCTGCCCCATAAGCAAAACTTTGCTACAAAGTCAGCCCTGCTAGCAGCCCAGCTGTGTTGCTTAGGGACAACGTCTCTTCCCACCTCTGCCCACACATCTGTGCTAACAGACGCCAATACCAACAGGCCTGTTCCCACTGCTTCACTTTCTGTTTCTTATTTCACTGCATGCCTCACGTGTTCACACGATTTTCTCAGGTTCTCTGGCTCGATTTTGCCAGCTGCAACTGCTGGGACATCGGCACAGGCGCAGCATGAGATTGGGCTGCGCTCTGCTAACTCCACATCCAGCCACTGGCAACGACAGCAGGCCGAGAGGGAAGCTGGGGAACAAGCGGGGCCTTGCTGAACGCCAGGGCCGACGTTCTCTCCCTTATTCCCTCAGCAGCATCATCCCGCCTGCCAACAGGTGAGCTAAGGTCAGCACCGTGCTCGGAATGAAGGTTGGAAAAATATATGGAAGAAAACGGGCCTAAAATTTATCACTTTTCACACCCAGCGGCCCCTCCACCACCCTGCCCGGCCCCGGTGAGAGGAGGCCGGGGGCGCCAGCCCTCGGCTCGGGAAACGGCGGACGATTGGGCGGGACAATCAATGGACCAATCAGAGTGTAACTTCCGGGCATCCTCATCCAATAGTCATCTTTTCGTGGAGGGAAGCAGATGACTAACGCCAAGCGCCATGTTCGATTCTGGCAAGGGGGACGGGCCTGCACGGTGCCCTCACGCAAAATGGCTGCTGGCAGCGGTCACGTGGGAGGCAGTCCCTCGTGGCGGGGCCGTTGCTAAGGGGACACACACCCAGCAGCCGGTGTAAACACCGGGGTGGCGGGGCTGAGGCGCATGCGCGGCTCTGGTGGGCGGGGGACGGCGACGGCGTCCTG